>JAOUQV010319448.1:0-12412 GCA_028565295.1 Aspidoras spilotus
TTGTTATATTATTATTGTTAGTTATAGAAGTATGTATTAGATGTATGTTATGTATATATTATATATTACTGTTATATTATTACTGTTATATATTATTGTTGGTATTTATAGAACTATGTATTAGATGTATACAGATTGTATCACATCATCCAAATAAGGATGGGTTCCCTTATGAGTCTGGTTCCTCTCAAGGTAAGTTGTAATTGTTTGTACCTTTAACTTTTCCACCAAACTTTTATGAAATTTTTATGAAATTTAAAATCACCTATTTTTTCTATTTAAATTATTCATTTTCTCAGTTTAAACATTAAATATTTCATCTACAGTATGTTCTATTCGGAATAATATTTTTAGTATTTTGAAAATTCCACATTATTGCATTTTTTATTACAATTTCTACGTTGTCCCAACTCTTTTGGAATCGGGTTTGTAATTTGTATACTAACATTCAAAATTGTTTCATTTTAGTAGCCACTGGCTCCTTGAGTTAATCTTTTCGTCTGTAGCCCTGTAAACGGCTGAGTGGCTTTGACTGTGGAGAGACAGTGAGAGAACGTCAGTGTGATGCCAGTGTTTCAGCAACAGCTGTACTTGTTCCTGTATCATAGTTATACCAAGAGTGGAGAAACCATAATCAAACATCCAGACGAAGGTCACACAGTGTGTGGCTGAACAGAGAGGAAAGCGTCAACATAGTGAGGCAAACTCTGTACCTGCTGCAGTGAACATGAACCAACTTGAAAATGGAGGATATTGATTTTTCTTGTGTATTTATTTCTTTAGAATTGTCTTAATGTACTGTCATTTGGAAGGATGTAGTATTCTAAATGACTGCCCTTCTTGCAGCTTGCACACATTAAAATGTCTGGAAAGACAGAGCCAGGCTCCATGATAAGGAAACATAATAAGGCATATTGACTAAACTACACCTAAAATCATTAATTCCAGTAATTTTCATTTGAAAATGTCTAATGTTCCTGTATCTCTCTTATGCTAAGGTTGTCCTCTGGATTCCTCACAGCAAAGCTATAATGACCCTATTAGCTTCTGGTAAACATCACATGAAAGGGAGTAGGAACTCTCCTCTGAAACAGAACTTGTCTCCAATCAGCTCTTGCTTCCGAGGCGCTTGCTGCGAGTCCCTACTCCACCTTATGTAAATCTTAACAGACAGGCTCACATTTAATCTGAAATGAGAAAAGAGGAGTTATATCTCGGCTAATTTAGCGACTGTGACTTGCTCAGGTTTCACTGGCCAAGGGGTTCAGACAAAGTGGCAATTCGCGTCGAATCACCCATGGTCTTAGCAGGAGAGCAGGATTTGTTCAGAAAGGCACGAAAATAGCGATTTTGAAATAATGAATGGAAATGTCCTTTTAACCTTTCCCTGCTCTTTGAATCTCTGGGCGTTTTTATTTGAAATGTGCCTGGGAATATAATGTTTCCTACTTCCTTTTTCCAATACACATTATATTGGGTAAGTGCTTCTTAGTATATTTTCAAGTACTGATCCAGCGTTTTTGAATATGATTTGATAGATTTTTATTTCTAAGCCTCTGGCATAGTTATGTGCTTGTACTGGACACTTGTCCTTGCACCAAATGTACTTAATCCATATATTTGTATCTTTTTTTCCATTGATCCATCTATTATCTTTCGCTTAATCCACAGAGGCCATGGCATGCTTAACCTCATCACCTCTGGGCGCAAGGAAAAAGAACAATCCTTGACAGGATTCCAAACTATTGTAGGGCACACCCACACACATTCACACTCACATACAAACTCAAAGGGGTCAAAGCCAGGCTCTTCTTGCTATTTATCAATATAGTAGTTTAAAAATCTCTTTCTGATGTAGTTACAGTATGTAACATTAATACATTATAAATTAATTACTGCCCTTAAGTTCAATTACACACTATATTCTGTCAGATAAATTATTACAGGAATATGTAAATCAGACCCAATCTATAATTTTAAAAGCATTATTGAAGGATTTTCTCACACGTGTTTAAAAATATGGAGTTCTTCCATTATTTATTTTTGCTAAGGAAGGCCTAATTCATTCATTTTATATACCCGCTTAATCCTAGTTTTAGGGTCACAGGGAAGCTGGTGCCCACCCGGCAACTATGCAAGGGCAAGGGCAGGAACAACACTTGACAGGGTGCCAATCCACCATATGGCGCACACACAAACATTAAAAAAATAAAGAGACACCAATTAAACTAACATGCACGTCTTTGGAATGCTAAAGGAAACCGGAGTACCCAGAGAACATGCAAACTCCACACTAAAATTTTCACAGTCACCCCACCCCGGGCTCAAACCCGGATCTTCTTGCTATGAGGCTACAGCACTATCCACTGTGCCACCGTGCCACCCTATGAAAATCTATGCTTGTATTTGTATGATTATATACATTGCACACTTGCTACATGATTAGCTGATTCGATAGCTTCTAAGAGTACGTCTTCCTAATTTTTTAACATCCACTGGTGCCAAAGTTTAATTCCATTGTTATGTGCTACTCTATGTGAGTAACTGCAGTTCCAAGCTCCTTCGCCATATGTAATTGAGACCAGGAAGTTATGACAGAACATAAAATGAAATTGAATCATCTTCAAGAAACTTTAGCCATGTTACCATAGTACTGATTATGTTCAAGTATTATCAGTTGAGTTTAGTTTTGGCTGCTACTTTTATGGTTAATAGTTACCTAGTGTTTTCTTGTGTTTACCCTTGTGTTTCCAAGGACTGAAACATTTTCTGTGTTTTTTGAGCATGCTTAATAAACCTGCACTTGTTCCCATACATCGCCAGAGCTTCTATTACACTGTAAATGCTGAATTATTGCTACGTGCTAAATGCTTGATGCCTACTGATCCACAAGCTTCCACACACAACATTAAACACAGTGTAATAAAAGTTTATAATGGATGTTACACCTATAAATGTACATGCATGCTGAAAACAATGTCCATAAGAAGGCACTGTGTACAGGATTGCATGGAGTAAAGCAGTAAAACTGTTGAAAGGGCACTGCTGAGAATGTCATTCTACATGAGTACTTCGAAAATGACACTTCACTTAATATGCTTATGAAAAAATACAGGCTCTTGATGATTTTCTAGTAAGCAAAAATCTGATATGCCATTGTGGAAGCTTTGTGTTTCATTCAGTAATTAAGCAGTACACATTTAATTAACCACCATTTCTTTAAAAAATTAGCAGTGCTTACCAATGTCTTATACGCTGAAATTCGTCCAGATCCCTTCAATTGTGTAATAACATTAAGTTCTTTATCAACTCAAATCGTTTTTGAAGAATGTTGCTTAAATAATTATCTCATGCTTTAGAAAAAACTGGAAAGACTCTAACCAGCTAATCTTCCTAAGTATTTAGAAATTAATTGGTACTGATTTGACACCAAATCACGATTATAATCACCCTTTAGCATCACATGTTTAAAATAACCAACATGTTTATTCCATTTGTATAATTGAAAGAACACACATAGTATCTTAACTTGCTGTGTACTGCAGACCAGTCTGAGTGCCCAAAACCACTGTACACCCACAAACGCAAACCATTACAATAGAAATACTTGGCCTGGTCTAATGAGTCACACTTTATTTTGTATCTTGTGGATAGCTGTGTGTGTTAGTTACATGGAAAAAATGTCACCAGCATACACTAGAGGTAGAAAAAAAGACGACAGAATCTGTATTCTGCTCTGGGCATTGTTCTGCTATAAAATGTTTGTATTCTGACATCCATGCTGTTGTTAGCTTGACAAAGGTGCACCCTTTTATGGCAACAATATTCTTTCATCAAAAGTGACATTCTGGTCCCAAGCCCTCTAACCGGACCAATCTGGGTAAAATTTAAATTTAAAATTTAAATTAGCAAGATGTTTAATATTCAATGAATGATGTCAATATTTCATTTTGCTAGATCATGAAATACCACCATACTACTGTATCTGTATTTTACAATGCTCCTGCAGTAATGGAATGCAAGTTTTAAATCGAATCGAATAAACTCTATTTGATTAATGCAGTGTGATAATAAACTCTTGCAACACTTTGTCATTATGTGCCACGCTGGTGGGACTTTTCCTTTTCTTTGTTTACTGGAACTGAACTCTTAGTTAATGTGTGTCTCTGTAATTAATTTGGAAAATGAGTCTGCCTCATCCATGACCGATGCCTAGTCACACAAATTGGCAGCTAGAGGGTTAGGCTGCTTCATTATGAAGCAGAGAGATAATTTTCATGAATCCATCACCCAAAGCTATCTGATGATGATGTGCCAGTAAACAAAGCTGCACTTTCATGGAGATTTGTCCATGAAACCTCTCTAAATGAGGAAAAACAGATTTAAAGAGACACTGCCTTCAATATCTTGCTTATACACTGAATCATCACTGGAATATAAACACCTGGCAGTTGTAATAATGTTGGAGTAATGGTGTAAGCATTAAGTATATGATCAAAATAAAAATTAGTGCATTTCATGTATCTCTCTCTCCCTCTCTTTCTCGGTATGTGTATGTATGTATGTATATGTAATCCATGTCATGCCGTCATCGCCTTGCAATGTTTGGCAGCACGGATAAGTCAAATTTCTTTAATGGCCCCTGTCTTGTGTTGCTTCTAGTAGTTTGGACCCTGATAATCTTACCCTAACAGTCTGCACTGTAATATTGTCTATACAGGTTATTGTTTTTTGGTTCTGTCCTGTTCACGCCTATGGTCATTCTCTAATATGTCTTTACTGCTGGTCATTACCTTTGTTTTAACTGCATTGATCAGCATGTTATATTCTTCTCAGTATGAAACACCAGCACTGTGGCCACTAAGACAACGTCAACAGCATATCTCTTCTACCAATCCCGATTGCTCCCATTATACTTGTATTGCTTTCCTCTGTCCTTAGTGCTCCACACGGCTGTTGACTGTAGAGATTTCTGAGCATTTGCAAAAGCAATGAGGTGAAACCCATCTCAATCAAGGTTATCCACCATGGTTGTCCATGCTTTACTTTGTTGTAAGCCTTTGTGAAATTGATGAAACAAAAATACAGTGACTGGTTCCTTTCTCTTGCTTATATGTATAGCACACTATAGCATCTTATTTCTATTTTACACTAACATTAAATATTCCAAGGTAGCCCGGTTTTCAATCATCACTCCACATCACACAGGTCTGAGGTCTCAGTCTTTCCAATATAAAAAGAACAGTAGATGAGCATTTATTTAAAAAAATCCACCTATTGCAAATTTCTGAAAGAGAAATTTTGTATCTCTTTTATAAATCCACACTGAAAGCTATTGAAATTGAAATGCACAGAGGAGTGTAGTGGCTAAAAGAACAAGGCACCACCCAGGCTTTCATAATGAATTTATAAAAGAAAAAAAATAGCTGGTGGTGGAGAAAAATCTATATTGTGTCATCGTATTACTAGAACGATAACGCTTTTAAGATAAAATTTAGCTCTGTATATTGCTCCATATTAGACATTAGCAGACAGAACAAGAGATTTTCTTATTGATCATCACAAAGATGCATTTTGTTTTATATGAGGTTAGGTCGAAAATTATATGCATTCTGGTTATCTTTGAATGTACCTTGAAGCCAGAGAGGAAACCACTGATTACGGAACATCCTAAATCACAGACCAAAAAAAGTTCAAACGTCAACCACCACATTGGAAATGTATGCCCATTTTGGAACATTATCAAGAAAACAAGCTCATTCCAATACATCTTTTTAGTAAAGGGTGAAGAAAAAACATCGAAATTGGGTAGGTTCAAAAGACTTTTTGAAAATCACTGTGGAAACTCTTTAAATGTTTATTCAAATTCTGATATGCCTAGCAAATTTTTATTTAAATGTGGGGTTAATAATGTATAATATACACTTACTATATATACAATATACAATCACATAGCTGCAACTCCGTACATGTAGACATTCCACACGCCAGTGCAATCCGAGCACCAGAAATGAGAAGATTTAGTTGACTTTCAACGTGAGCAGCACATCAACAAGGCAACAAATGCCTTGTTGATGTGAGAGGTCAGAGGAAAATGCTGTTGTTGACCAACCTTTGGGAGATGCAGATTTCATTATCCAACAGGACCTGGCAGATACACACAGTTCCAAACCTTCAAGTACCTAATTTAAAGATGATGGTATCCCTGTTCTTAATTGGCCAGCAAACTCACCTGACCTTAACACTATATAAAATCTATGGAGTATGAAATACTGAATTAGTTTTCCTATTAGTTGTCAGTAATAATTATAAAATCAACAGAAATAAACATATCAGTTTTTTAAAATATATCAGTCTGTGTGTAATAAATGTGTATAATATACAGTTGAATTACTGAAATAAATCAACTTGTTTATGTTATTCTAATTTTATGACCAGCACCCGTACATGTTCACACCCAACCTTTCGTTTTCTTTCTTCTCCCACCCTATTAAATACTTTCAGCGATACTGTATCTGCTGTGTGTCTGATCATTTATCTACTGCATACAATTGTTAGCAGATTTTCTAATTTAAAAAATAAATTATTAAATCAGAAAGCTCATATTCTGATGCACTTGGCTATTGACTGGTGTTTCAATAACATTAAGCTGAAACTTTTATTCAAGGCTTTCAAGTAACATTTCTGAATAAATTCTATACAGTAATAAAAGGCAAATCACTCATTACACGTTCATCTCACTTCTATAGAGAGCATGCAGGTCGTACTTAATATGAATTTATCTTAGCAGCATAAAGTTCTAATGTTCTACAAAATGCCTGTGCTGACGATGACCTGGATCAAAGACAGACGGACAACATACTGTAGCTGTTTGCTCAGGTGGCAAAATAGCTATATAACATAGGACAACACAATTTTGCGAAATACCGTATAAAACACTAATTTTATATACATGTGTTGAAAAACAATCACCGACCATTTTATTAGGTACAACTGTTCTTTTTCTTCTCTTCTCAATCTGTCCTCTGCATCTTCTGCTTTCACACCAACTACCTGCATGTCTACACTGACCACATATATATATATATATATATATATATATCTACGCTTTGGTCTTCCTCTCTGCCTCCTGCCTGGAAGCTCAATATCCACTATCCCTCCTATGCAAATGTCCAAACTATCTAAATCAGACCTCTCTTACTTTTTCTCCCATTTTTCCAACTTGTGCTGTCCCTCTGATGTTCTCATTCCTAATCCTGTCCCTCCTGGTCACTCCTAATGAGAACATCAACATTTTAAGCTCTGCCACCTCCAGCTCTGCTTTCTGTCTCTTAGTCAGTGCCACTGTCTCCAAACCATACATGCAGTCTTGATGCAGTCCCACCTTTACCTTGAAGCCATCTGCTTTCTCTAAATCCACAAAGACACAATGTAGCTCTTTCTGACCTCCTCTATACCGCTCCATCAGCATTCTCAAAACAAAAATAGCATCTCTGGTGCTCTTTCTTGGCATGAAACCATACTGCTGCTTACAAACAGTCCCAGATTGTCTAAGCCTAGCCTCAACAACTCTCTCCTAAATCATCATTATGTAACTCATTATGCCAATGTAATTGCTACAACTCTGCATATCACCCTTGCTCTTATAGATCGATACAAGTATACTTTCCCTCTATTCCTCAGGGATCAATTCACTCTCAAAAATCTTATTAAATAATCTAGTCAAAAATGACACTCCCATATCTCCTATACAGATCCATACCTCTACCGGTATGTCATCAGGTTCAACTACTTTTCCCTTCTTCATCCTTTTCCAAGCTTTCCTTACTTCATCCTTGCTAATCTTTACTATATCCTGTTTCACAACTCATCATAAGCCTTCTGCTTGGCCTTTGCTACCTCCCCCTTTGTCCTACGCTTAATCTGCTTACTGTCTTCAGTCCTCTTCCTGTCCCATTTCTTTTTCACTAATCTCATCCTATGAATAAACTCCTGCCTTTCCTTGTTCCACCACCAGGTTTCCTTGCTGACTTTGTCCTTGTTTTTCTTAACTCCTTTCTTAACTTTTTTCCTCTTCTCTAGACGAGTTGATGCTGTATTGGCCGCAAAAGGAGGCCCTACATCATACTAATAAATTATTGTGGTCTAAAACCAAGTGTTTCAGTTTCATTGTCTAACCCCTGAAAATATTCTCTCAGAAGCATTATCATGAATTCTGTTAATAGCCATTCAAATTAATTCCTTTATTTATACTGAGCCACACAATTATATACAGCAAAAAATATTATGTCAGCCACTGGTTTTGCTAGTTCTACTACTTAAAAAGATTAGAGAGGTGTGTAATTTTCATTATATGTACACTTCAACTATGAGAGACAAAAGTAGAAAAATAAAGGAAATCACATTGTATGATTTTTAAAGATTTTATTTGTAAATTATGGTGGAAAATAAGTATTTGGTCAATAACAACATTTTAACCCTATACTTTGTAATATAAACTTTGTTGGCAATGACAGAGATCAAACATTTCCTGTAAGTCTTCACCTAGCTAGGCCACTCCAAAACTTTGAAATGCTTTTTACAGAGCTACTCCTTCATTGGCTGAGTGGTGTGTTTGGGATCATTGTCATGCTGGAAGACCCAGCCACGTTACCTCTCCAGTGCTCTTACTGATGGAAAAAGATTTTGGTTTAAAATCTATGGCCTATTCATGCTTCCCTTAACACAAATCAATCGTCCTGTCCCCTTTGCAGAAAAAAAGCATAATGTTTCCAAGCCCATGTTTCACAGTAAGCATGGTTTCACCAAGCACGACATGTAGAGTTTTTACCAAAAAGCTTTATTTTGGTTTCATCTGACAACATAATATTCTACCAATCCTCTTCTTAATCATCCATATGCTCTCTGGCAAACTTCAGTCAGCCTGGACACTTACTGGCTTAAGCAGGGGAACACACCTGGCCCTGATAGATTTGAATCCCTCTTGGCATAGAGTGTTACTGATGGTAGATTTTTACTTTGGTCCCAGCCCTTTACAGGTCATTCATCAAGTCCTACCTACCTGCTTGCCTATTGTAGATTCACTCTTCCCAGGCTGGTGCAGGTTTACAATTTTCCTTGTCGTCCTTTCGGCAGCAATTTGGTCTTGGCCGTGAATGAGTCTGGAGTTTATTTGTTTTTGAAAATAAATAAATAAATTATCCTTCAGTGTAATTTCCTTCATTTTTTCTAATTTAAAGATGATGTTGGAATCAAGTTTATTCTCAGTTTTCCGTGTCTTTTAACTCGCTCTACAATCGTTTAATTACTCTTCATCCAATGTTGTTTTGTGGGGTCACATCACATTCAATTTAAATTTATTTATATAGCACTTTTCACCAGATTGTCACCAAGCTGCATTACAAAAATTATATACAGTTTATAAATATAAAAGTTAAAACAATGTTAAAATGTTTTATATGGGTAAAAGTTCAGTGCCCGGACCCTTCTTCTATGCAACTATGATGCTGTAATTGATGCAGTATGTGGTTTGGCATTGTCATGTAGGAAAATGCAAGCTCTGAAGAGAGGTTATCTATATGGGAGTATATGTTGCTTTAGAACCTGAATATACCTTTGCGCATTGATGTGTCCTTCCAGATGTGTAAGCTGACCATGCCACACACAATAATACAACCCTATATCATCAGAGATGCAGGATTCTGAACTGAGCGCTGATAACAACTTGGGTTGTCCTTCTACTCTTTAGTCGTAATGACACGGCATCCCTGATTTCCATAAAGAACTTTACATTTGGATTCGTCTGAACACAGAACAGTTTTTGCCTAGAAAAGACGTCTTCGGTTCAGGATCTTGTATAGACTATAGAGTTTAGCTGTCAGTGGAAGATGGCATAGTGAAATGTGTTTACAAATATTATTTCTGGAAATATTCCTGAGCCCATTTTGAAATTTCCAATGAAAAAGCATGCCTGTATGTGATGCAGTGCCGTCTAAAGGCCAGAAGATCACGGGCACCCAGTATAGTTTTTCGACCTTGACCCTTACGCAGAGATTCTTCAGATTCTCCGAATCTTTTGATATTATGCACTGTACATGATGTTATGTTCAAACATGTTATGTTTGCAATGTCACACACTATCGAACTCTTTGTCACCGCAGAATTAGGGGAAGCACTTGTTCTCAAAAGCCTGAGTTTTTAAATCTGAATACAGTATAATATCTAAGGTGGATATAAATATCAGTGCTGACAGGTATCTATGACTGTTACATATACTTGTATCTTAAAGTATGTAGCATCAAACATCTGAATTCAAAAGCTTTGTTGCTAAATGATTTCAGATTCTTCAGTGAGAGGTTAACAATGTTCGTTATTTCAAATAAAATGAAATCTGAAATATAGCCTAGATTAATGTTGGCATTTTTGATTATACTATTATAATATAATACATATTATTACTATTGTTCATACAAGTGCACAAACAGCACACACTATATTCTACACTACATTACACTGTGTGATGCTTGCACACCTTTTCACTTCTGTTTTGTATGAAAAGGCTATTATCTTCCAGCATGTACATTTAAACCCCTGTGCTGCTTTAAGTTCAGTTACGTGAATAACCAAAAAAAAACTATGACTGCTTAAGCACACACACACACCCACACACATACACATACAAACACGTTAGTGAGACCCCAACTGAGAAAATAACAGCAATTTCAAATCTAAACAATCCCTGGATTAAGAACACGTGGCAGGAGCCATATTATCACTGATGAAGTCCCCCATTTGGTGGTTACTTTGCAATAAGCTCTAATTTGAGGTGTTGATTTGTTCACTGCACAGCAGAAGGCAACATTTTTTAGCTGTGCATAGACAGAAAGGTTTAAGCAATATTGACCATGGACAGAAAGAGGTGTAGAGCCATTGTTTCAGCAACATGTTTGCTGTTCCTGTACCAAAGTATTACTATCCATCAACAATGGTCACATGTGGTTAACACAAGAGATGAGTGTTTAAAGATAAAGGGAAACTGGCAGAGATTCTGACTAAGGCATGGGTCGATTTGTGCATATAGGATGTTCATTACCTTCTGAAGTCTGTTCCCCGATGTCTATTTGCAGTAGTTAATCACAAATGCGGCCGAACCAGTTGTTTCTCAAGTGTTCCTAATCCAGTTATAATTCGATGTATATCACTGTACAAACCTGGAACTTACTTGTAGCTCTGCCTGTTTGTTTTTTCAATCAATGCATACATGACCTGCACTTGGCTGGAGTTTCCCTTGGGGTTTGCATAAAGTGCTTTTCATAGACACCTTGAAGTTAAGCAATAAATACAACCCGAGATCGAAGTCCTTTTGTCCACAGAGCCTCCGCAAACAAAAATATTAAAAGAAAAGGTCAAAGACACGACAGTCATTCTGATCTTCTCTCCCAGAAGGTAACATCATTTAGTCTGATTCTTAAGGAGCCATGCGACTCCAGAACTAAAACCATG
The DNA here is from genome assembly GCA_028565295.1 of Aspidoras spilotus. NCBI lineage: Eukaryota > Metazoa > Chordata > Actinopteri > Siluriformes > Callichthyidae > Aspidoras > Aspidoras spilotus. The sequence continues at coordinate 11,503 of JAOUQV010319448.1, forward strand.
TAAACTTATTTGAAAAAACAAAGATTCAAACAAAGTAAGCATTCTCAAATGTGTCTATTTACATCTTAACATGTACAATAAGAAGAAACAACTGATTACGTATGTAAATACACTGAACAACCACTATATTATAAATAACTGGCTAATAACCAGTTGATGCACCTTTTAGCATAAACAGAACATGCAGAGGAAAATACTTATCAAACATCGTCCTTATACAAGTCGACCCATGCTCACTACAGGAGCTCTGCCAGTTTGCCACTTTAGATAGACGCCTGGAGGAAGTTTCCTTTTATTTTAGTACACCCATGGTCTATTGCTCTATGTACAAAGTTACAAACGTTGCTCTGTTTAACCATAGCTGGTAAATATTGATTTATACTGTATAGTGGATAGATCAACAACATATATGAGAGCCTTATATGTTAAAGGATATATACTCAAACAAGTACCAGCCAAATTTCAGACCATTATCTTATCTCATTTAAAATTACTATATATCAAAATAGCAGCGTTTCATGCCAGTACAGGCTCAAACGCACATTTACAAAAACTCCCAAATTTATCAACTATGATTGTATCTTCCTCCAGCACCACTGAGCTTTATTAGCAGCCAAGCACCTAGATTCAACACTTCGTTGTACTCTGGATAACATAGCCCCAATTAAAAGAAGTTTAATCAAAGATAAAAAACTAACACCGTGGTATAATGATTTCACACTGACCCTAAAACAGACCACCAGGAATCTAAAGTGTAAATGGTGTCAGAGAAACCTTTTTGTGCATCAATCAGCATGAAAGGAGAGTCTTATAAACGATAGGAAAGCTCTTTTTAAGATAAGATAAGATAAGATAAGCCTTTATTTGTCCCACAATGGGGAAATTCACATTCTCAGCAGCAAGTTACAGT
>JAOUQV010319470.1:0-12409 GCA_028565295.1 Aspidoras spilotus
TGTCCAATTTAGCCATGAAACCTCCCACACTAAAATGACAGGTGTTTCAGTTTCATTGTCTAACCCCTGTATGTGTAGGTGGGATAGAAAATGTTTGAGAATAAATGCCATTTTTGTGATCATTTAGAAATTTGTAATCAAACTGTCTAACTGCATTGGAAAGAAAGAGGCCGAGAGAAAGTCTGTGTGTAGGATGGACAGAAAGTTTAGAACATTTAGAAACATAAATGCTATAGTTTATGATCATTTGGAAATACATATGCATGATTTACATTGTTTTGTTACTGTATGTTCATGAGGCATTACCGCATTGCCAAATAGTTTTGTCCTTTAGTTTTTATTTCATTAAACTCTTAATGTTGCATGATTTTAAACATTCTTCTTTTTTATGTTTTCCCCAATGAAGCGCTGAGTCACATGTCCAGCGTGGTGGAAGTCTGGCAAGCAGAAGATGCAGATTTCTTATTTCCATCGCAGGTTTGTGAACAGTGCACACACCTTTACCATGCAAACTTTCAGGTGCTCTATTTTTATGCTACAAAGTTTGTTATACCGTATATTTGTGCCGAATGTTTTGTGCATATAGTATTTAGATTTAAAACCATTATCTTATATTTAATTAAAAAATTAAAATGCTCCACCAAAAAGGTTTTATTCTCCAACACACAGTTTATCTTGACATATTATTCCTGACGTATAATCTATATATTATGTATAGTATATATTTATTATCTATATTAAAATTCTTCCCTGATTCTGTGACATGCTAGTTATGCTAGGTGTATGTTTATTTCATCTGGCTGCAATAAATTTGGCAATAATGAAGTTAGACGGTCTGTCTCTGTAAAAACAACGCCATTTCCTTGTTTTTATCAACTCATGTTTGTAGTCTAACATCATCTCAAGCTATCTCTTTATTCTCAATTTGGTAACATATTAAACTTTAATTATACTTTGGGGTTGGGCGATCAGGTAATGGACGTGACTTTCAGATTGCCATCTGCCCAATATGAGTCATTTGGCCAATCACACGTGAATCATTCGGCCAAACACAATCAAGATAGAAGATGATCTTCTTTCCTGCAGATGAATGTTCTGATCTATTTTTGGTACTACCAGTGTCTTCAATTACCTCAGAGATTGCCATGTTTCTCCTTTTTCAGACCTTCTGAGTTAGTATATACCTGATATGAATATTTTATCTCCCTGCACATTCTCACAGTAATGTGCAACAAAACATATTGTGCCAGAGTCATATTATTGTTCTGAGTCTGCAGGCTCAATGGTCTATTCACCCCATAAATTCTACACATAATACCCCATAATTGCACAGTGACTGACTTTAAAAAAAATAAAAAACAATAAGTATTCATTTTGAGTATGGTGCTACAGCCATAGGACACAAATATTTGGGCAGTTTCTCCCATTCTTTTTGCAGAGCCTCTCTAGCTTCATCAGCTTGGATGGGGAGTGTCAGTGCACAGCCATCAATGTTCAGTCAGATTCAAGTTGTGTTCTCTGGGCAAAAGATCAGTCCCGAAGTCACCTTTTCCTTTAAGGCTGTGTGCTTAGGTTCGTTATCATGTTCAAAGGTAAACCCTCAGCCCTGTCTCAGGGTTAGAATGCTCTGGAGCAGGATTTCTTCTAGTACCCTGTTTCCCAGAAAATAAGAAAATAAAGTGGAAGTGGTTTGGAACGACAGCAGCTCAGCCACAAAGTAGTAGGCCATGTAAACTGATGGAGCAGGGTCGCTAACTTTCTGCAAAGTCAATCACTGCAGACCTTCAAATGTTATGTGGCTTTCAGATTAGCTTAAGAACAGTGCACAGAGAGCTTTATGGAATGGGTTTTCATGGTCGAGCACATAAAGATGTAAGTCAAGGCAGGTGAGTGAATACTTTTGGCAATATAGTTTATTACAGATAGAATGTTTCTCAACCAATCGGAAGATTGCATCTAACTGTTGTATGGAATGTGTTGCATCACCTGGCATTGATGCGATTCTTAGTTGATCCTTGGATAATCAGGAAATGTTTGTTTGCTATGCTGTACAAGTAATGCCACAAGGCTGATAATTTATTTTGATTGTAATCACAGTTTAAAGAAGGAAACATAATATGCAAAATTAGATTCTATTCAGTGGCTAAACCTTTTTAGAAAATATTGTTATAGATATATTGTTTATTTTAAAAACATGTTTGGGCCACTGGTGTGGAACTTAATGGGGTCTACATGTTTAAGTATAGTGTGGCTTTACACGACATGCAATTTGTGAATAAAGTGTGTGTGTGTCTTATAGGCAGTGGAAGAGCAGAGGTCTGAGAATCTCCCTCAAGAGGACAGGTGAGTGTGAGACACACTTACACCGACTTGCATCACACAGATACTCTCCCCAGTCACATTATTGCACTGCATTATATCACAATAATACATTAGTAATGTACTATAGAAATTTTCTGTGCATGTCATTAAGATATTTCCAAAAATAAAACAAATAAGAATGCTCTTAAAAAAAAAAGTTAATCCAGGAAATAGAAGAAAAAGCAAAGGACAATGGCAGAAAAGTATAGAACAAGGAAGATGATTTTAGGAAAGAAAAAGGATGTTTAGTGCCATAGGTTTCTGCACTTTTTAATGCTTTGTGTTTATTTGTGTTTTAGTGTTGTGTGTCATGGGCTTATACATTTTGTAAATGCTGTGTGTGATAAGCGTGCTAAGGTAATAACAATAATGCATTCAACTTATGTAGCGGCTTTCAAGGTACCCAAGGACACTTTAAAAAATGGGTGGGGTAAAGATAGGTGGGGTAAAGTATCCAGATAGAAGCGGCAGCCAATCGCACCAGCATGCCTTTATCGGAAGGAAAGTATAAAATAAGCATTAAAATATCACATAACAGTTAAGACTAGACATCCATCGCTCTTGGTGTGGGGGTAAAAAGCAGTGATGGCGGGGTTGGGAGAGAGCTCGTCGACGTTGTTACTTCCGGAGAAGCGTTGTCACAGCAACAACCTTGAGGTGAAGCTAGTATGTTTATATTGGCTTTACTAGAGAGCGCGGTCAATGGTCTGCTTCACTGTGTATTCACATAATACATATTCATAAACATATCTTTCTCTTTGAGGTTATTTTACAAACACAATTCCAAAGAAGTTGGGACAAAGTACAGTTTGTAAATAAAAACTGAATGCAATGATCTGGAAATAAAAAAAATCCATATTTTTTTCAGAATAGAGCATAGATGACATCAAATGTGTAGACAGAAACATTTTCATTTAAATAGAAAAATTACATGTTATTACATGAGATGTGTAACAAAAACACATCTAAAAATGTTGGGACAAGGCCAGGTTTTAGCACTGTGGGACATCCTCTTTTCTCCTTACAACATTCTGTAAAAGTTTGAGGACTGAGAAGACAAGTTGCTCAAGTAGAGGGATAGGAATGTTAACCCATTCTTGTCTAATGAAAGATTCTAGTTGTTCAACTGTCTTAGGTCTTTTTTGTCGTATCTTCTGATTCATGATGTGCCAAATGTTTTCTATCTAGTCTGCAGGCTGGCCAGTTCAGTACCCGGACCCTTTTTATATGTATCCATGATGCTGTAATTGATGCTGTATATGGTTTGGGAAATGTCAAGTTTTCCCTGAAAGTGGCGTTGTCTGGATGAGAGCATGTTTCTCTAGAACCTGGATATACTTTTCAGCATTGATGGTGACCTTTCAGATGTGTAAGCTGCCCATTCCACATGCACTAATGCAACCCCATAACATCAGAGATGCAGGCTTCTGAACTGAGTGCTGATAAGGACTTGGGTCGTCCTTCTCCTCTTTAGTCCAAATGACACGGTGTACCTGATTTCCTTAAAGGACTTCAAATTTTGATTCGTCTGACCACAGAACAGTTTTCCACTTTGCCACAGTCTATTTTAAATGAGCCTTGGCCCAGAAAATACGTCTGCGCTTCGGGATCTTGTTTAGATACGGCTGCTTCTTTGAACTATAGAATTTTGCTGGCAATGGCGGATGGCACGGTGAATTGTGTTTACTGATAATCTTTTCTGGAAATATTCCTGAACCTATTTTGTGATTTTCAATACAGAAGTTTGCCTGTATGTGATGCAGTGCCTTCTAAGGGCCCGAAGATCACTGGCACCCAGTATGGTTTCCATGATATGTTTAAACACTTTGCTTTTTTAGACTGTTGAACTCCTTTCTGATATCGCTCCACTATTTGTCGTGCAGAATTAGGGGAATTTTCCAGCCTCTTATTGCCCCATCCCAACTGAGATGTGTTGCTGTCATGAAATTTTAAATGAGCCAATATTTGTCATGAAAATTCAAGATGTCTTACTTTTGACATTTGATATGTTGTCTATGTTTTACTGTGAATACAATATCAGTTTTAAGATTTCTAAATTATTGCATTCCGTTTTTATTTACAGTTTGTACTTTGTCCCAACTTTTTTAGAATCTGGTTTGTAAAAGGATTTAATTTCGTTCTGCTTTATGTTTTTATAGCTAGTACTTAAGTAACCTTGGCATTACTTTTAGAATTCATTTTTTTATGTATATAAAACTTCTTGTGAGTGTTTGTTTGCTTGTGACCAACCACATACACTATATTACACACTATATTGAGTGTTTGCTCACCCATCCAAATTATTGAAATGGGGGTTCCAATCACAGAGCCAGGCCTTCTCATCCAACATCAGTGTGTGACCTTACATGTGCTTCTTGCAGAATGGTCAAAAATACCTATTAACACACTCCTAAACCTTGTGTACAGCCTTCACAGAACAGTTGAATCTGTTCTAGCTTCAAAGGGTGGACCGACGTCATATTAAATCCCATGGGTTAGCTTATATGTGAGTCAAGGCTGGTGAGCAAATACTTTTGGAAATATAGTGTATTTATGATTATTCATTGCTCGTGACTGGGTCTGATGTGTGGCTTTTTAAAATCCTTTTTGAATTTATAAAAATTATGAAATGTAATTTTTTGTTTGATTTTAGATTTGATGCTTTCTTCAGTGTTAATTCAATAATAAATATTTTGTGCTGTTAATATTAGTGACAGTTTTGGCATATTGAATTTAACCTCTATCTCCGTTTGTGTTGTGTGTGTTTCTTCAGCAGTGAATAGTTGTTTGTACACTTCTTTGTCACTGCGGCTGCTGGTTAGCATCAGTTATTGGGAAAATGTTGAACTCTCTGTATATCCCTGCACCCATATGCATTCCTGCCTAAAATGGGCATGCATGCCCTGTGTATTCAAGCTCCCTGTTGCAAATCAAAATTTGAAACAAACCTTTGCTTTTCTTCTCATTCAGCACTGACAACTAATAAAAAACCAAATTCATATCTCAGACAATTAGAATGCAGAAATGCTGGTCAACTGAAAAATAGGGACATAAAAAGTAGCATCATATACAGCACTCGATAGCTGCTCGGGTTTTTTTTTCAGAATTACTTTAGCAATATGGCGTGCTCCGATAGTGGCATTCAGCTGTACTGCATTGTTGCATTTCCCTCATCACAATACCCCATAGATGTTCTATAGTGTTAAGGTCAGGTGAGTTTGCTGGCCGGTTAAGAACAGGGATACCATGGTCCTCAAACCAGATTCTTTTTAGCTTTTCAACTGGCTGCAGGTACCAAATTCTTTTGGAAAATGAATTCAGCAACTCCCAAAAGTTTGTCAGCGGCAAGAAGCATGAGGTGTGCTAAAACAACCTGGTAAAAAGCTACATTGACCTTGGACCTCAGAAAACACAGAGGACCAACACCAGCAGATGACATGGCTCCCCAAACCATTACTGATTGTGAAAACTTGAAACTAGACCTCAAGTGACATTGATTCTGTGCCTCTCCTCTATTTCTCTAGATTCTGATACTTTGATTTCTAAAGGAAATGCAAAATTTACAAAAAATCAGTGTTACACAGAAGCATTTGTATGTTAGTTAATAAAGCATTAAATTGCTTAACAAAGCACTTTGTAGACATAAGGCTGCTGGGTTTGTTGCAAAAAAAGAATCAAGTCTTGATTCTCTAGGACACTATAAAACATAGTATATGTGACACAATTATTTGCACATTCAAAGGCATTCTTTAAAACACTCACATAGAGAGAGAGTGTGTGTGTATGTGTGGTATGACCTTAATGCAGCTATTTTCACTTTTGTTAAATTTTTCTATTTCATTTGCTTGTGCTAACAGACACACATGCATGCACTTGTACACATGTCTGCACACACACACACACACACGCACACACATTCTGAGTGCTTATATGTGAGACTGATTAGACTTATGGGTGAAGCGACACAATATACCTCTACTTATGCCCACACATGTAACAAATGCTTATACACACATTTGTGCATAGACATGAAGGTTAGGTTTTTTGTTTTTGTCACATGCCGGCACACACTCATTAAAATGGACGCATCTTGTTACGAAATGCCAGCATAAAGCAGGGGCGCACACACTCACGCTTTCTAATTATGAATAAGTCTTTATGCAATCATATTGTTCATATGTTTTAACTGATGCTTCATTGTTACAAATCTCTAAGAATATACAATTCATTAGGTTTACAGGGTACATAAATGTTTGTGTACACACCCATTTTGAAATTTCATGTCAAATATTGGCTCATTTGAAATTTCGTGACTGCAACACATCTCCAAAACGTTGGGACGGGGCAATAAGAGGCTGGAAAAGTTAAAGGTACAAACAATTGCAACTTTTTAGTTCACTTGTAAATAGGTTATTGACATGACTGGTTATAAAAATAGCATCTTGGAGTGGCAGTGGCTTTCAGAAGTAAAGATGGGAGAAGATCACAAATCTCCCTAATTCTGTGCCGACAAATAGTGGAGCGATTTTTAGAAAGTAGTTCAAAAGTGTAAAGTTGCAAAGAGCTTGAACATATCATCTACAGTACATAATATCATCAAAATATTCTGAGAATCTGGAAGAATCTCTGTGCGTAAGGGGTAAGGGCAGAAAAACATACTGGGTGCCCGTGATCTTCGGGCCCTTAGATGGCACTACATCAGATACAGGCATGCCTCTGTATTTGAAATCACTTCTGAAACAATGATCAGAAATTCCCATAAACACACTCTTAAACATTGTCGACAGCCTTCCCAGAAGAGTTAAAGCTGTTCTAGCTTCAAAAGGTGGACCGACGTCATATTGAAACTGATAGATTAGGAATAGGATGTTACTTAAGCACGTATGTTAGTCAAGGCAGGTGAGCAAATACTTTTGGCAGTATAGTGTATTGTCTTATATTCCAGAGGTTGAGTTACTTATACACTTGAAATTCTCCATTTAGGAAAAAGGGCTTTTAAAATAAATTACTTTGTCCATCAATGAAAGATTTTAACAAACCGTTTAAACTTTATTTTTCACAGTCATTAAAATCAGTCAGAGATTTGTTTAAACTCTCATAGCATCTATACATACAAACATCCAAAATCATCCAATATGTTTAGATGCTTCACATCTTATTCTCCAGTAACATATCACCTTATGGCAATCAGAAGTATGGATGTAAAGAGAGATTTTCATTGGTTGTAACTGGTGCTACAACATCTGAAAAGTATGGTCAGTCAGCTTATCTCTATCTTATGGAGAACATCAGTGCAGACAACCAAGTGATGATAGGGTATGACATGATGATAACGGGAAGGTTGGAACTGATGATAAAATTGAGTATGTATGAAAGATTAGACAGTAATGGTTGTGCTCGAGGCAGATAAACCACTTAATTTGCCTTTTTCGGATCAGATGAACGTGACATTTCCTTTTCTCTTTTGTACTTTGATTGGTTTTCTTCCTTAATGGTTTTTATTGACAGATAGATTAAACAATCCCTAATAAATACTAAAGACTTGATGCACTAAGGCAATTAATCAGAAACTCTAAGTTGATATACATTTTCCTGTGCTTGTTAAAGATACAGTGAGAGAGCATGAATTTGGCTTTGGATTACAACAAGTACCCAAACTGTGTCAAATCTCAGTAAGTGTACAGATGATGACATCAACAACACAGAATTTTCTGCTTGCACATTTACACTGTAGTTTTTATAGCATTTGAAGCCTATTCATTATCACCCAATTGATTAGTGGTCTCTTTTGCTTCCTCTCAGTGCATTAGAAATTAAATAAGAATTAAATGAGTTTAACTTTTTTGTTTTTTATGTGTTTTTTAATTACTTTCTTTAGTTCTGGAGATTTCCAAAGTTAATATTAAATGTATTAAAATTGATTTGTAAATGTATTAGACTTTTCTAACCTTTTGTCCAAAAGTAAGATATTTCCAGTGGCCTAAATACAGATTTTTATTTTGTCTTTTTCCTGCCACCAGTGGTCACCATAATGAGTCAATTTCACCATTTCGAGCTTAGGTCCGGACAAATAAGCATCTCCGATTTAACTATAATTCATGCCTTTGGAAAGAAATTTGTTTTATGGATGCTAAATTTGTCCGATCTTGAGTCTGAAAGGATGAGGGTTGAATCAGGAAGGGCATCCGGCATAAAGCATGTGCCAGATCTTAATGTCAGTGACTTGTTGTGGCGACCCCTGGTGGTAGGTACAAGCAAAAAAAAAAAGTGGTGTAGTTTAAGTTCTAGCATTATGTAAAGTTGTGGTGTTCTGTAGACATTAAAATGTAAGTCTGTCGAGTTTATTGTGCATGTGTGTGAGAGATATATATGAATGCAAGAATGCCGCATACATTGATCTAGACCTCTATTGTGATTATTTAAATTCGCTTTGACTTTCAAATTGCAGACATTGTTTTTGCCTTTTGTGGTTGGAAAATGCCTGCTTCACCTCTCTGTCCACAAAAACAAGTCGCTTGCAGTTTGTGTTGCGTGGGTGTGACCTGCGCTTTTTCTTTACAATATGATACGAGCTGATGATAGCAAAAGTGTATGAACTTACAATTGCTGATTTTATTATATGTTGCTTTTATTATCATTATTGCAATTTAGAGATGCAAGTGTTAATGGTTTAGCTATAGAATTTATGCATTTTGATTGGGAGGAAAAAAGATAAATAGGTGGTCAGAGCACATGTTCACATAGAATTCATTCACATAGAGTAGCCTCACTTCTCAGCTGAGAAGTGGGAAAGGATTCTTAACGTGACTGCGTGCATTGTGTTTGAGCTTTGTAAATTATAACGTTTAGATAACGTAGTTTAAATTCAATCCTGAGAGTTAAGGTTCGAGTTATGCAGGATAAAAACAGAGGCACTGGGTTTTACATAAACAGATTTTATCCTGCCTTCTTGCTTTTTTCTCCACTCAATTCATTCCTTACTTATTGAATTTAAATAAGTAGAAGTGTCACACCAGATTTTTACCAGTTTAGTTCCAACTATTGATTATTTGAGTTTGTTTAATCTGTGATTTCTGTGCTGTTACTCTAGTTGCTGCAACCTTTCATAACTGGCATTTTGCGGTTGAAATTGGTTTAAAAGCAAGTAGAGACATTGAATATTTCTGGGTCAGACCTGATTTGCACAGATGTTTTTTTCTTGGTTCTATAAAGAAAGTAGTTTTATTTTTTTTAAAGACATAACTCCTACTAACATAATTCCCCTAAAGGATATTGGATATCTGCTATTACTAACCTTACATGGACATTTTCCTAACCCCCCTCCCAAATATTTTCTTTGTTTTGCAGTTTTTAACAAAAATAAAAATATAGACTTTCCATTATAAAAATAAGTAAAATATTATGGTTAGTATTAAATGGCAACATTAACAGTCATGTCTATGGTCCTGCATGACAGCTCTGTATGTGTGTGATACTGCTTTCTATTATGTAACACACAAACTGTCAGTAAATCCTCTTTAATCTTTGCATTGACTTAATAGCAGTTTATTTTGGTTTCTTAAAAATGTTCCACTGTTTCCAAATGAACTATATTTAAACCTTTCCTGTAACCCATCTCTGTAATAGCTTGCAAGGGTGGTTTCGTTATGTGCTATGTGCTTTCTCTTTTCCTGTAGCGTAGCTTTTGGCTCATAGGAAATGAGTTCACACAGAGGAAGTGGAAGACAATCTGATGGTTTCTCAAGGGAACATTGTGTGAACTTGTCATTGTAGGCTTTAAGAGTGATAGTCAGTAATCCTTTACCTAGTGATACATCACTATGCTATATATATATATATATATATATATATTGTTATCGTGTACTTTAAGTTTCTTGTTAACAAAGTAACATGTAGGAGTTTGCTATTGTAGCACATTTGAATACAAGTTTGCTAATCACACTTTTCCACTGCATGATCTTGCATGACACTGGTCCATGGTTGCTGTTCCGTTGACTAGAAATATACCTGGTGACGTTGGAAAAAGGTTCAGCTACAGTGTCATGATAGCCGTGTTCACACATGACCTTTGGCTTATCATAAAATGCTTGTTGCAAACGCTTATAGTAATGTCTCTGATAAAACAATTACATATTCTAATAAATTATGGAGATTTCACAAATCCGGCCCTGCACAGATTATATCAGATCTCAGAATTTTTGTTTCTGCACACGGTCACTTTTACTTTTTAAAAACATACATATATCTTTGTGTAAGTGATGCTTAGTAAAGTTCACACGTCACGCTTGGATTCATTTTTTCTTACCCAGGGAAAGATTTGAGAGCTGCTAAAGCCACACTGAGTCGAGCAGAATCAAGTTTGGACTATTTAGTGGAAAAGTGCCCATAATTCTGAGGGTGTGTCTGTGTGTGGGAGGGTGTGTGTGTGTTTGTGTATGCTACATATTGAAACCTGTTTTGTGGAATCTAGGTGTATGTGTGTATAAATATATTTGGGTTTTTTATAATCTTTGTTGGGATTAGTAACATGTCCCCACAAGTATAGGATTATTGGATATGTTTGTCCATTTGAAATGGTAAGTGCATGTATGGCTTGCTGCAAAGTTTCACACCACCTGCTCAGCTATGTTCCTTCATGCCGTTTTGTTTAGTGCCATCCCTGTAAATAGCAGCGACATGCACATGGGTGAGCGCGCACACATTTTTCACACGCCTGCACTCACTCGTCTGTTATGTTAGTGATATGTTAATGTTATCTATAAAAACAGATTATAGAGGTGTGGCTTTTCCATTTGCATAATTCAACATAATTATAACAACATGTTTTATTTTTTAAGCAATTACTTTACTATGGGTGGGGAAAAAAAAAGCTTGCCAGAAGGTTTCACAACTGCTGGTAAAGTCTTCAAGGTGAATTAGTTACATTTCAGACCAGTTACACATGATGATTGTAATTAGTGTCATAGTGTTTTTTGTGTACTATTTATTGCTCTTCAAAATATTTGTATTATTATTTTTCCATACGCTGTTAATGAGGGATCACACAGGTCATATATCCCAGGAATGTTTGTGAGAGGTTAGCATGCCCACAGTTAAGAGGTCTCTTTAACCGGTTGCCCACTGTGAGCAATTTTGGGCCCAACATTTCCCACTAACTTAATATCATGCAGATTTTTGCACTGCCATATCTCGGTCAATTTTAGAACTACAAACGCGAAATGATATGCCACGTCGAATTACAGATTGATAGCACACTCTGTTAGCTCTGTAGCACTCTTGAAATTTCACACCATGTAATGTGAGATCAAAGCACTCTAGCTACACTCATGAAGGAGTCCTGTCTAATTAAATAATTTATAACCTCTTAAAACTGTGTCATAACATTCTTATGCCTTTATGTAGAAATGCCATTTAAGCTTTAAATCAAAGAGACAATTGTATAAATATCTAAATGATTGATACATTTCTTATCGAGTTATGACCATTTGATCGCCCCGCCTCCTTAAATATTTCCATAGATCTCCATGTTAAATTTGCACAAAACCGATACTTAGTTTAAAATCAGTCATATCTCTGCTATTTTTAAGTCAATATACATATATTTTACATCATTACGAAGGGCTAGGTCTCCTCTCTCGTCTCAGTTAGGTGATATAAGTAATTAAATACTCAAATGTTGAGCATGTGCCATCTGCATTATTCAATTTATTTTCTTCCATGTTAAATGTGAAATCATCTTCACAATATTTTAAACAATTATTTAGAGACACAATTTAATTATTAAGCACTAGAGGTCTATGGTGTCTACATGAAAGCCAGCAAGGACCATCTCATACAGAAACACAACACACACACACCCTAGTACGGAAGGGAAGGGGAGAGGGAAAAACTGATTTTGCTATAAATATTATATATGTGGGGCAGTCGTAGGCTTGTGGTTAAGGAACCGGCCTTGCGACCGGAAGGTCGCAGGTTCGATTCCAAGTAGCGACAAGTCATGGCTGAAGTGCCCTTGGGCAAGGCACCTAACCCCAGTTGCTCCCCGGGC
>JAOUQV010319491.1:0-7500 GCA_028565295.1 Aspidoras spilotus
TAATCACATCACATCAATAACATCACATCAATCACACGAATCACTTTACACCAATCACATCCCATCAATCACATCACTATAATCTCATTATACACATCAATAACATCAACCCCATCAATCATATCACACTAATTACATCAATCACACCACATCATTCACATCACATCCATCAAATCAACCACATGACATAAAGCACACTAATCACATTAATCACATACATCGTAACAATCACACCAATCGCATCACATCATTCACATCACATCCATCACATCATTCACATCACATCCATCACATCAATCCCATCACTATAATCTCATTATACACATCAATAACATCAACCCCATCAATCATATTACATTAATCACATCACATCAATCACATACATCGTAACAATCACATCCATCACATCACATCCATCACATCACATCAATCACATCACATCAATCACATGATTTTATTAGACAAAGAAATAGTTTGTGATAAATAAAGCTTGATTTGATGCAGAACTATTTTCTAGAGGGAAAAAAACAAACTGCTTTATTTTACAGTGAGTTCTTTCAAGTTCTTCTCAATCAGTTTCTGATCAGATGATTTATATTAGTGTTCTGTAAATAAATCAGTCATCAATAATAAATAATCAATATGTTTATATTCAATATAAAATAAACCACAATAAATATACACTCACTGGCCACTTTATTAGGTACACGCGGCTAGTAAAATGTTGAACCCCCTTTCTCCTTCAGAACTGCGTTCATTCAGACTTTTATAAAAATATAATAATAATAATAATAATACTAATACTAATAATAATAATAATACTAATAATGATAACAACAATGATGATAATAATAATAATAATAATAATAATAATTAATAAAATAATCATTAATATAATAATAATAATAATAATAAACATACAATAATAACAATAATAATACTAATAATAATAATAACAATAGTAATAATAATAATAATAACAATACTAATAATAATAATAATGATAACAATAATGATTATAATAATAATAATAATATTTAATAAAATAATCATTAATATAATATGAATAATAATAATAATAATATACGAATAATAATAATATTAGTAGTAATAATAATAATAATTAATAATAATAATATTAATAATAATAATAATAAAACAATAATAACAATAATAATAATAATATTAATAATTAATAATAGTAATAAAACAACAATATTAATAATAACTATTAATAATAATAGTAATAAAACAATAATATTAATAATAACTATTAATTATAATAATAATAAAACAATAATATTAATAATAACTATTAATTATAATAATAATAAAACAATAATGTGCCTAATGCTTTCGCACAATTCTGTAAAGTTGTAAATATTTAAATATTGTTTATTTTTATTTGTCCGAATACTCGATTACTCAGAAATGTGATTCGGCTCGGTCTTAAAATAAAAATGATTCATTGAACCGAATCGGTGAAGAAATTTTAGTTAGAGCTGGTTATTAATAATAATTTAATTCACATTTTAAAAACCAGTCTTGCTTTAGGTGGCGCAGTGGCGCAGTGGCGCAGTGGATAGCGCTGTTGTCTCACAGCAAGACGGACTCTGGTTCATTACTGGCTTGGATGATTTGGAAAAAATCCGGGTGGGCTTTAGGTGTTTTCCCCGTGTTTGTGCAGGTTTCTCCTGGTGTTTTGGTTTCCTCCAGTATTCCAAAGACATGTGCGCTAGGTTAATTGATGTTTCTGTGTGTGAATGTGTGTGACTGTGTACCCTACGATGGATTGGCACACTGTCTAGGGTTGTTCCTGGCTTTGTGCCCAGAGATGAATGAAACAATGAATTGTTTTCTATGTGATCTTGTTTTATTTCAGAATAACAATCTGACCGGTGTGTGTGAGTGTGTGTGAGTGTGTGAGAGTGTGATTTGGCTAACTCCTGTAAGACACGTGTATTTGAATCCGTTTACCTCTGTCTCTCGTTCATTAGGAACCTTTTTTAAAAGCTGTAATCAGAGGACCAGGTCACGTCTCACTTCCTGCCTTAGGGCTTCATTTTATTACCCTGCTCTGCTCTTTTGTCTTTCTCCCTCTCTGTTTCCATTCCCTCCTCCTCCTGCTCTATCCATCCATTTATCCATCCTTTCATACCCCTAGGGACCTGGATAACCTTTTAGCCACCCCCCCCTTCCATCTCTTTCCCTCTCTCATAAACAAGGTGTCCGAGTTGGTCAGATTGAAACGACTCCATCGACAGCCGCAGTCGTGTGTCATCCTGCCTTCGGGGCATCAACCCAGCGTGAGGTGGTTTCTATTACCCCCATTATACCCCTCGTATTAACCAGGTTTTATCCTGAGAGGCTTATTGTCATCAAGCTTTCAGTAAGACCATGGATAACACTTGGATGCTAAGGAGGGTGGCAGGGAGGGCAGAAAAACACCGAACCTTTGCACTTCTAGTGTATATCCTTTACATAGCACAAACGACTGAGTGCCTTGTAGGATGCTCCTGTCTTGTAATAAATGATAATGATGTGCCCTCTAGAGTAAGGAAACCTCACCATGTGCTTTAAGTGCCCTATATTAGTAAAGGGGGCAGTAGTTAGTGTCTAGTGTGAGTGACAAATGCCCTATAGGCTACTCTTTATTTAGGACAAATGACTGAGTGTATTAATTATAATTCTGTACATTGTAAAGCAAAATATGTCAAGTGCCCTTTTTATGCCCTTTAAATAATTAGGGGTGTAGTAACCCCCCCCCCATTAGACATTGACTCAGAGTGCTCTTTCCAGTGCAGAAAATGGGATAATTATTAGTGTCATTAATCCTTTATTAGCACCATAGATATCAAGCAGATGGCAGAAGGGCAAACACCACATCTTCAGCCCACATGGTTCCAAGACAAAGTGCCCTACAGGCTAATCTTTATATGAGAAATGATTGAGCACCTTTTAGGAAATTTATGACTATGTGCCCTCTGGAGCCCAAATTTGCAAAGAGTGCCCTTTTTATTACAGAAAATAGGATACAGTGCCCTATAGGGCACCTCTACTGGTGTACATGACGAAGTGCTAGTTCCAGTGGGTAAAATGCGATGCAGTGCAATAAAAGGTGTGGCTATGTGTGTGAGAAAGGGGGTTAGTTTCCTGAAAGATGCCCCTGCAGGAAATGGGTGAACGTGATTTCGTGCCCTGTAGGATGTAATAAACTTGGCATGATGTTTTCCCGCTCAGGAAGTTAGTAAAGACTGATGAAGTGAGTAGTGATGAGTGTGTAAATGTGTGTGTAGTGGTCATGTGACCGATTAGATATTTGTGTTAACAATCAATTGAACAGGTGTTCCTAATAAAGTGACCTGTGACTGTATGTACAGTGAGGTCATTGATTGTGCAAGATGAGGTCAGTGTGTGATTTTCACTTCAGCTTTGAGACGAAATGAGAAAATTAGTTGGAAAATAAGAATTTGGTCAATAACAAAAATTTAACACTTTGTAACATGACGGAGATCAAATTTATATTAGTATTTATTTATAAATACTACAACGTGATTTTCTGGATTTTTCTCTGATTTTGTCTCAAAGTGGAAATGTGATAAATCACACACCGACCTCATGTTTATCACTAGCAGAACAGTCACTGACTAAATACTTTTGGCCCCAGTGTATTTATATAACATTTAACATGGCTGTGGGAATCTTGCTGCTGATTGGTTTAAAAAGAAAGATCAATATGTCATCAATGAACCAATAATCTGTTCAAATCACACGAGTTAAATAATTATTGATTAATTTATAAATATCACAGGTGTGTGTGTGTGTGTGTATATATTTATATATCAGCAGAAATATCTGGAATTCAGCAGCAGATGTCATTTCGTTTTGGGACAAGGGAAGAACAAGTTTTGCCTAAAGGCTCGATGTACAATTGAATTTTGTTTAACCAAAGCTAATGTAATTAACCCGAGTAAAGTATCTCCTGTCACTGGGTCAGGCTTTTTAAACGCTGGAGCCTGGGGACGAGAGAGAGAGAGAGAGTGAGAGAGTGAGACGATGGAGAGATCCTGAAACAGATCTAACAGAAAGGTAGAAAGTTAGGAATCTGATGGAAATTCCGAGGAAAACCTCATTATAAGCACAAAGTTTAGATTTGTTTGGAGAGAAAAGTTCATTAGAACATCAGAGGAACGTCCTGAAACCTGCCCGGGACGTCTCGGATCAACTTCATCACCATAAAATCTCTTAAAAACAGTACAGCTCCGGAAGAAAGAGCGCGATGCGGCTTTTAAACAGCAACCTGCGCCTCCAGGATGTCACACTGATCTACTTGATTCTTCTGGCCACCCTGGTGGTTCTCCTGGTGGCTCCGTACCACGCTTCATCACCATCTCTATATCAACCATCTTTGAGTTCATCTCCATCGTTGTCATCTCCAGACAGAACCTCCAGACGATCTTTACCCTATCACGTCCCTCTGGACCCTGCAGGAGAACTGGAGCTCTTCTGGAACATCAGTTACACCAAGCAGGAGGTCTATATGGAGCTGCGAGCCAAAGAGCTGCACCAAGGTCTCCTGCTGGGCATGTCGGACCGCGGGGAGGTCACTAATGCTGACCTGGTGATTCTGTGGAACAATGGGGACAAGTCATACTTTGGGGTAAGAGTGACTGTGTGTGTGGACATTGTTTAGCGGAGTGTGTTTAGCAGAGTGTTTAGCGGAGTGATATACGGTGTGATTTGCGGAGTGATTTATGGGGTGATTTACGGAGTGTTTAGCGGAGTGTTTAGCGGCGTGATTTACGGAGTGAATTACGGAGTGATTTACTTAGTGATTTACAGAGTGATTTGTGGAGTGATTTACGGAGTGATTTATGGAGTGATTTACGGAGTGATTTGTGGAGTGATTTATGGGGTGATGTACAGAGTGATATACGGAGTGATTTACGGAGTGATATACAGAGTGTTTTGCAGAGTGATATACAGAGTGATATAATATCTTGTATTTTTTTAGAAAGTAAATATAGAACATTAAATAAATAAAGAATTGAAAAATAACTCCAGAGCAACTGGGAAGCACAATGTGTGATATTTGCAGACATGGCAACCCTGAAATCATAAATATGGTGTGTGTGTGTGTGTGTGTGTGTGTGTGTGTTTGACAGCATGATTAGGTGGAATGAGTGGAGGTTGAAATTCAATTTGGGGGCTTGGTTTTATACACACACACACACACACAGACACACACACAGACACACACACACACACACACACACAGACAGTATGGGGGGAGGGAATGGGGAGTCTAGCTCTAAAATACCAGTATGTTCTCACAGATTAAATTTCACTGTGTCTTATTTACTTCAACATCACAGTTTTAACAATAACAATTATCTCATGTCATACTCCACTGTTACCTCACCATGCTTGCCTGCACTGATGAGTCAGCTTTCTACAGTGCTCTCTTTCACGTGTAGCTTGAAGCAGTATCATCCCTGATAATCCAGTCCACGTTGTTCATTCTCAGTAGTCCATGTCTTTACACGTCCTGTCTCTACACTTCCTGCAATACAAAGACACTCCTGCGTTGGTTGGACGGAAGTTTCCTGCCGTCTTTGTCCTTGATGTCTCGAGTAGGATGTGAGGATGGAATGGGTCACTACTTCTCAGAACTTCTTCTTTCCTTCACTGTAATGTTTTTATCTTCTCACTTCCTGATCCATCCAAATGTTTCACGTTTCTGCTCGATCTCGTCTCTTCTGAGTTTTTTTATTATAATAATAATAATAATAATAATAATAATAATAACAATAACAATAATAATAATAATAATAATAAAAAAAAATAAATAAAAAAAAATAATAATAATATTAATAATAACAATAATAATAACAATAACAATAATAATAATAATAATAATAATAAAAATAAATAAAAAAAAAATAATAATAATATTAATAACAATAATAATAATAATAATAATAATAATAATAATAGTAATAATATTAGTAATAATAATAATAATCAATAGTTGAATATAAATATACAATCACTGTTCAATCACAACTCTGTAGGATGTAATCGTGAAGAGATTACAAACAACAAATGTAGAATACAATCTCTTAATTAATTTATTAAACCATTCATGAATCTATTAATATATTGATTGATTTATTGATTGATATATTGATTAATTTATTGATTTATGTATTGATTGATATGTTGATTGATATATTGATTATGCTATTGATTGGTTAATTGATTTATTGATTGATATATTGATTGATATATTGAATATGATATTGATTAATATATTGATTGATTTATTTATTGATTGGTTTATTAATTGGTTTATTCATCGATATATTGATTGATATATTGATTAATATATTGATTGATGTATTTATTGATTTATTGATTGATATATTGATTGATTGATATATTGATTAATATATTGATTATGATATTGATTGGTTAATTGATATATTGCTTGATGTATTGATTGATTTATTGATTGATATATTGATTGACGTATTGATTGACGTATTTATTGATATATTGATTGATGTATTGATTGATGTATTGATTGACATATTGATTGATGTATTGATTGATGTATTGATTGATTGATATATTGATTAACGTATTTATTGATATATTGATTGATGTATTGATTGATGTATTGATTGATGTATTGATTGATATATTTATTGATTTATTTATTGATTTATTTATTGATTTATTTATTGATTTATTTATTGATATATTGATTGATGTATTGATTGATGTATTGATTGATGTATTGATTGACGTATTTATCATGTTCATTTGAAACGCAGGATTAAGACGGATGTGTGTGTGTGTGTGTGTGTGTGTGTGGTCATGGAGCGATCCGTTCATCTCTGACTTCCTTTTTCAAACAGGAAATGAATAATTATGGAAAAAAACATCATGGATCTCAATTTATCATTATATTACATTCATGTGCAGGCAATAACCATATCTGTGTGTGTGTGTGTGTGTGTGTGTGTGCAGGATGCTTGGAGTGATGATGAAGGTCATGTAACGTTGGACACTCAGCAGGATTATGAGCTTTTGGATGCATGGAACTCACCTGAAGGCTTTTCTCTTCTTTTCAGGAGACATTTCAGTACCTGTGACCCTCATGACTACCATATAGAGGCACACACACACACACACTCACTCACACACACTTGGTTTATTACGTGAATTAAACACAAAACCACTAAAACTATCTGATTTGTGTAACTAGTATATTTTAATTCTATTTGATGTAGTATACAGTAGGTCACATGACCATAGTAGCCAATAACATTGTGTATGATTATAATGTATAGTATATGGTTGTGTATAGACACTATAAACACACACATTCTTGTAATTACCCTAAAGTGAGGACTGAGTAAAGTCCCCAATGTCCCGAGGACCATTATTATTAAGATACTCAGGGTGCAGTACCCATGGAGCACCACAAGGGGC
>JAOUQV010319499.1:0-12407 GCA_028565295.1 Aspidoras spilotus
GGTGGAGTGGCCAGCTGCTTTATGTCCCAGGGCTCCCTCATGTCTGTGTCACCTTCTAGTTCTACCCTGTAGTTATGTTGCCATAGCGCTAGTCTGCCGGAGTTTCTGTTAGCTCTCTGCACAACTTGCATTTGAATTGTCCATTAAATAGTTGATTGTGTCTATTCTCTTTCCCTTTCTTTTTCCCCTCTTTTCTCTTTTCTATCCTCTCTCTCTTCTCCACTCTTTGGATGAGCTACACAAAATGCGGAGGAGTAACCAGGAGATGTCGGCAACCCAGCGCCCGCTGGATTCCCTCCGACTGCCTGATAACTCTATTATTATGCTAAATGTTATATACTATTGTTAGTTATGGAATTATGTATATGGTATGTATGTGTTGTGTATGCGTGTATATATTATTGTTATATTATTGTTAGTTATAGAATTATGTATAAGATGTATGTGTTGTATGTTATATATATTATGTATATATTGTTGTATTATTATTGTTACTTATAGAATTATGTATTAGATGTATGTTATGTATATATTATATATTACTGTTATATCATTATTGTTAAATATTATTGTTAGTTATAGAACCATGTATTAGATGTATGCAGATTTCATCATGCAAATAAGGGTGGGTTCCCTATATGAGTCTGGTTCCTCTCAAGGTTTCTTCCTTACTTACTCAGGGAGTTTTTCCTTGCCACCGTTTCTCATCTGGGATAAAATGGTTTTTTTAAAGCTGCTTTGGGACAATGCTTATTGTTAAAAGTGCTTTATAAATAAAATTGAATTGAATTGAATCTTCAATTAAACACAGATAAAACTGAACTTCTATACATTAGCACTAAAGCTTTATTGTCCTCTCTTTCTTGTTCTGTTCTTCTCTTTGGGAATACCTGCATCCACTCTATTACAAAGTCTGCTTGCTTCCACATCCATAATATGTCTTATTTTCATTCTATTATTTCATCTTAGACAGCTGAGCTTTCAGTCCATTCATTTGTTACCTCCCAGCTGGACTATTTCAGTTCTCTATGGTCTTTCTAACAAGACAATACACCCTTTGCAACTGATGGTTGGCAACTGATGGTTGGCTAGGTCCTCCGATGCTAGCCTGTTGGCTATACCTAGGTTTAGGTTGTCCTTCTTCGGTGGCAGATCATTTAGTGTGTCCGACCCCACTCTGTGGAACTCTTTCTCACCTCTTCTTCACCTGACTGCATTAAATGTGTTTATTGTTTTGTTGTAAAGCCCCGTTGGGTACATTGAAAGGCAATATACAAGCTCTATTAGGACGGGGACCACAGGATTGGCATTGTCAACAGGGTTGTCTTTATCTGTTTTCTTATGCCGAATAAACTTTACCATGCAGCCCAACTGCGCAACTAGGTTAGTTTGTAGATTGTTAGTAAGGCAAGAGTAGAGATAGGTGACAGCACCAGTAAGTATGTAGCTTAAACCAACACTAATGGCCAAAGGCTTCGTCAACAGTGGACCAGTAGCATACTATAGGCTGATCCAGTTTAAAAGGAGAGAAAAATAAAAAAAAGAGAAAAGATTTAAGTTTATGACTTTAACATTCAGTAAGACATTGACTACAGGCAAGTTGGGTGTGAGCATGATCCCGTTGCAATACTAAGAACATTGAATTCACACTTTGGATTACTTTATTTTAAAACAGTGCTGTGTGTATTAAGAACACTGAAAGTTCCGTCTATGATTTGTCCTATAGTTTGTAACTCAATTACTAACTGTGCTCTAGTTTATGATCATATTCTCAGTCTATGTGCTTCAGCCTAACTGGTTGATGTGATGGTAGTTTTGCTTTCTACATACCTTGCGGGGTTAGTTTACATAAACATTAACTTTGTAGATGTGTGACATGCTGTTTCCAATGCAAGGTCATGTTCACTTTATGGATGAAGGCACTTGACAAATAGAGTCACTGCCACTAAGTTACTAGTGACTGTAGATTACTTAGTGATAGCTTATGAGTGTACTTTGTTATTCATGTATTTCTGCTTGAGATCATTCAGAATATTTTAAATCCAGAAAAGACTAATAAAAGTAGAAAACAAACAAACATTGATTATATACACTTAAAAAGTAGATAAATTATCATAAAACAAAGATATTAATCCTAACAAGAGGTTCAGGCTGTGGTCGTTCGGCCATTTATCAGTCCTAAGGTTGTTTATCTTGCATCATTCACAATTATTGGAGCCATCTGCTCTCTCATAATTTACAGTAGGTGTTTTATAGGGTCTGATTTGATTGCGATAGACCCATTTGAAGATGGATAGACGACAGAGAATAATTTGTGATTGACCAGATGTGGTCCTCCATTTGAGGGTAATAGTTTACGTGCCAGTTTCTGACCTGGTTTTAGACGGTTTCCCATTTGAAAAATTAAAAATTAGGGGTCCTGAAAGCTCCTATTAGCATGAGACTGTTGAGCAACTAAGGATCCCACAAGAATACTGGGCTCACCCCCTCACAAAATTGATAACCTTCAGGTAATTTATGCAGTATCAAAGTCAATACCCTGGTGCAAGAGATACAGACCCACAGGAGCTTGAACAGGTGAAATCAGACACTAAACCCATAAAATATTATAAATGCTCCTCTCCCTATTATTCTATTCTCTCTTATTATCTAATCTATTCTTTTAACACAGGGAAAGCAGAAGAGCTCTTATATAGTCCTTATTTCATTTATTTTAGTACTACATTTATGCTACCAAAGAGTAAAAATCTATTATTATGACAGGTTGAGTAATTGGCATATACACAGATGCAAATCATTAATAACATCTACATCATTTCAATCTACAGTATACTTTCAGCTCCTACTTAAGAACTGACCTAGACTTTACATAGAAATATTCTAGGATTTATGGTCCACACTAACGGTCCCCTCATTCTGCTTCCGATTAAATCCTTTCTTAACTCAATAAACATCTTAGCACTGTAAATTAAACTTCTCTTAAGTTCTCTCTTCCCTTTTCTAATGTGCACATTGCTATTCATTCCTATTCTCTTTACTGTAGTTTTCTTCATTACTCATCTCCCATTTTATTTTTTCGCTATACACTTCACTTCATTTGCTTTTTCCTCTACACTCCAAGAATAAACACATGCAAAGTCACAAAGAGCTCCACATACATACAAGGTCAGAAATTCAAAGTTCAGAGGCAGTACCATTCGGCCAATTGTATCCAAATGCATATTTTTACTAGTGCAACATGTGGAATCCAGGTAAGAATAGCATAACATATGTAAGACATTGAACAATACATGTAAGGCCACTATGATGGCTCAGTGGGAAGGCATTCGTCTCATAAATGAAAAATTAGGGGTTCAATCCTTATTCATGCATAGTGTAGGTTCCTTGCTGAGGAATCTTACTCTACCTTCAATTATCATAAATTGTCATGCAACTTTGTGAGCAATTCCTTTGACCTCTAGAATGCTCATGTATACATACCTTTTCTTTTGCTTAATCCACAACGGCTCACAGGCCTCTAGCATAGCAAAAGGTATTTTCACTGTTTGCTTTGCTTGTTTTGTACATTGTTGTTATGTCATAAAATAGGCATATGCTTACGCATAATGAACAAGAATAAGGGGCACCAAGGGGATGCAATAGGGATCAATGATAGAGGACATATTCCTATGTTTGTGGGCTTTGGTTTAAGCCCCAATATCTCCAACCTACTTTTATAATGTATATCGACAGACTGCTCTGAGATTTCGCCATTTGAATGTGCAACCAATGATTTATCGTTCCCTGCTTCAGGTCATGTACTAATTCTGTTACACTCTAATTGCTTTTAATGCATTGATTTTAATACATGATTTTTTTATCAGTAACATAGCAACGAAAAGTTTTACAGCTTGAGTAAGGTCACATTTGTTTCCTAAGTGGACACATGTCTACACTAACAACACTCCTGAAATCACACTGTTGAAATTTTTTTTGTTAATTTTTTTGTTTCTATATCCATTTCTTTACGCCTAAGAATATTCTGGTAAATTTTCTAGCTATGGTGCATTGGTGAAAGATGATTTCTTCTGCTGAACCATCTTTTGCATAAAATCATTTTAAAAGATAACAGAATAGACAGATATGACAATATTCATAATCTCTTGGAGAGCCCCATGCAATTTCTTAGCTCTGACCTCTAGTGTCTGACAGCAATCTTATAGAGCTTGCAAGTCCGATCTAAGCTTTGAGTGTTTTATAGGTGGCAAATCTTTAGTTTAGGTGCCAGACACTAAATTAAAAGTGATTTATTGAAATTCTAGTGTTGAGAGTTTATTCTCAGTCAGGTCTCAGAGCTGCAGCCTTCTGTGATTTCAACCTCAAAGGAAGTGTAAAAGACACAGACCCTGGGTGCACACAAAATGCACTATATTTCCAAAAGTATATGCCCACCTGCCTTGTTTCACATTTGATCTAGTCCATAGGGTTCACTATAACGTCGGCCCACCCTTTGCAACTAGAACTGCTTCAAATCCTTTGTAAAGGCTGCCCGAGTGCATTCATGGGAATTTTTGATCATTCTTCCAGAAGCTCATTGTTAGGTCACACACTGATGTTAGACAAGAAGGCCTGGATCTCAGTCTCTACTCTAATTCTTCCCAAATATGTTCTATCGGGATAAGGGCAGGTCAGTCAAGTTCATCCACACCAGACTCTGTCATCCATGTCTTTATGGACCTTGCCTCGTGCACTGGTGCACAGTCACAGTGGAAGAGGAAGGGGCCAGCTCCAAACTTTTCTCACAAAGTTGCGAGCATGGAATTGTCCAAAATGTCTTGGTATGCTAAAGCATTCATACATAGAAGTGATTGGAACACCTGATTTCGATAATTTGGATGGGTGAGCAAATACTTTTAGAAATATAGTAAATTTTTACCTTGTGTATGTGTGAGCTGAGCCCATTTGTTCAGTCAACTGGCTGAAACTAGTTTTACGGGTGTTAATTTTACAAACTCCGTTGTTGGGTAACAGCGGGGTAGTCACTGAACAAGATAAAATTTATCACATGCTGGCTCTCAGTTCAGCACAAAAACATAAACTTTTTTCCCAGAACAGCTGCAATTTCTTTGACCTCTGGAACATTCTGTTTGCTCCCTGTCAGACTTTGAGGTCAACTTGCCCCTCTAGACTGCACACCAAGGCAACTTGCAGATGAATCCAGATTAAAAAGTTGTCTGATATTCCTATATATATATAATATACAAACCCAAATTGTATAAAAAAACAATTTTATACCATATTTTATACCATATTTTATTCATAATAGAACATAGATGACATATCAAATGCTTAAACTGAGAAAATGTATAATTTAAATAGAAAAATTATATGATTTTAAGTTTCGTGACTAAAACACATCTCAAAAAAGTTGGGACCATTGTGAGACATCCCTTTTTATGTTTACAATAGACTGTAAATGTCTGGGGACTGAGACGACTAGTTGCTCAAGTTGTGGAATAGGAATGATAGCCCATTCTTGTGTAATGTAGCGTTTTTTGTCATATCTTCCATTTTATGATGCAGCAAATGCTTAATAGATAATGTTCTCTGGAAATATTCCTGAGCCGATTTCAATACAGAAGCATGCCTGTATGTGATTCATTGCAATACTGTATATACAGTATATATAATACAGTAAATTATTTTAGACAGATAATGGCTGAGATAATTGTGATTGAACCTGACTTGTCTGTGTTTGTGGTCCTGATTGGTCTAATGAAGATTGACTCAGCCACAGCCTGTACTACCACAAACCCCACGAATTTAAAAAGGAACATGTGATCTGAATTCTTTTTCCTTATTAAGATTAGATTAAACCAGGACTTATATTCTGATTTCCACCGCTTTGAGAATAGACATTTCCTAAAATACATCATTTGATCGATACACTAAGATAGAAAGTTGTTTAATAGGAGGTGTGACTAATAATTCTTGTTTCCTTTTATTCTCTTTTTGACAATGTGAGGTATCACACCCCTGATTAATGCATTTTTTTAAACTAAATGTACTGTTTATGATATAGGCTTTTAAAAAATGTTATCACTTTGCAAAGCAGAGAGATAGAGTGGGAAAGGATGTGCAACATGTCAGAGTGATTAAGGATAGAAATGTAAATGTACTGACAGGTGAGGAGAGGGTGAGCGACAGATAGAAGGAGTATTTTGAGGAGCTGTTGAATGAAGAGAATGACAGGGAAAGAGGAGAGGAAGGCATAAAAATAGTGGAATAGCAATTGTGGAGTAGTAATGATTAGCAAGGATGAAGTAAGGAAAGCTTTGAAAAGGATAAAGAAGGTAAAAGTGGTCGGATCAGGTGACATACTAATGGAGGTATGGAATTGTATAGGAGAGATAGGAGTTTAAAAAGTGTCTGTGGATGTCATAAACTAGAAAAGCCCTTAGTGTCACTAAACTAACATATACTTAAGTCCAATTTAATTAAAGAAAATTAAAATAATCCTAGATTCCTATTTACTACTGTTGAAAAGGCTCAGGCTCATGTGCATAATCAATATACAGTAATGTAAGTAACTTTACAGTAACTTTTTCAATTTAAAAGTTAAAAATATCAGATCAAAAAATATCATATAAAACAATAAATTTCTAATGGTGTAAATCATTTTAATTACAATAAAAAAAAACTTCCATTACTGAGACAGAGTTAATTATGCTAATCTTAAGATTAAAGTCATCAAATAGTGTACTAGATCCCTTACCCACTTGGTTTGTAAAACAAATTCTACTAAGAACAATTGAGCTGTTACTAAATATAATTAACTTATTACTTAGGACAGGTCATGTACATAAATCCGACAAAATAGCAATGATTAAACCTGTTATTAATATTTCAGCAAAGCCAGGTAAGAGACATAATCTTAATAATTTGTGTAATGGATATTAGACAATGAATGCTAAATACCTTTCTTCTTCTTAACTCTGATAACTCTGAATGTGGTCATTCTTGGACCACAAAAAGCTAGAAATAAGCTTTCTGATTTTGTAGTAACTTTGGATGGTAGTTCAGTAAAGCAAAAAAGATCTTGTGTGATTATTGTCTCTCATTTGAATCTCATCTAGACAACATTTCCAGGACAGCTTTCATTCACCTCACAAAAAATTGCACTCACACAATAATGCTGAGATACAAATTCATGCCTGTGTTACTTCCAAATTGGATTATTGTAATGCTTGTTGTCTGGATGCTATTGCAGTTATTTACAAAGGCTTCAGTTACTGCAGAAGGCTGCAGCCAGAGTACTTACTAAAGAACTAAAAGATATTATGACATAACCCCTATTCTAATTACATTCTGCAATAAATATTAAATACTACTACTTATGTAACTTGCTCCACAGTATCTAATAAAATATTTCATGATCCAACTACCTACTGCATTCAAAATGTGCAGGTTGCATGTTCCTAAAATAATGAGAGTTAAAGCAGGTGGCAGAGATTTCTCTTACAAAGACCCCTGCCCACATTCCAGTTTTGTCAAGCATTCTGCTTATAGCATTGGTTCCTTTAAAGTCATTTTGCAAATTTTCTGGGCTGTGGGCAGACTTATGGATGTTTGGATGTCTCAAGGAGCCATTGTTTTTGTTATTCCCGCAGGACCCCATTTTTAACTTTTCTTCTCCTGTTAGTTTTAGCTGAATTTGTAATTTAACGTATGCCACAGTTCTTTTACTACTCAATAAAAATGATCATGCCTAGTAATTTCTTTATCTGCTATTACTCTTTTTCTGCTGAGGTACACATGCTACCACCGAGAGAGTGCTGAGCTGACATAGTGTGTGCCACCCACCTGATCCAGGTTTATTTTTGGCAGACTAAAGTTTCAAGTGAATTTTTTTGTAAATGTAAATACATATTTTAATGCTTGACAAATATTACAAAGTGCCCCCTTGCCCTTGTGGTTATATCAGCTGTTGTTGAATGACAGATCTTGATGGGATCATTCAACTTATATTGGTGCCTTTGGTAATTATGATATTATGCCCTGTAAACTTTGTTGTGTAATTTGAGATCTGTTCCACTCAGATTTATCATAACTATACTTTATATCAAACTGTAGGAGAAGAAACCATTTTGTATTTGAACTTTGCTTAACCACTGTATATCAGTACTAATGTCATGTCCGCTATTGCCAGAGGGCACCTAAAACTTTGTGTCAGGACTTTTCACACACACACGCCCACATGTGAGCAATTTACCTGCTCAGGTTAGCTTTTTAAAGGCCATTGAGGAAAAGAGTTATTGCGGGTCAACACTCCTATTCTGCATTTGTCTGATTTAGCTATTATTCTGGTTTGCACCCGTCAGTGAATAAGGACATTAGCCTGCTCTCTTCAGTTCTCAGTGTTTTTCCCTGTCTCATGTTACTTGTTTTACTTGTTTACAATCTTACTTGTTTATGTTTTCTGTTCTGCTTTTTTTAGAAGAAGCAAAGCCCGAGTGTTTGGTAGCAGCAGACTTGATCTGTTTTGTAATCTTTTTATCCCAACACTTCTAGCTATTATATTTTGTGTGTGTGCAACATAAAAAGTAATAAAACAGGTCTTGACTCCAAAACTGTTGTGTGTGGTTTGTTATAACTAAAGTTTAAAAATATACATTCCCATATACAATGGTACAACGTTTATCCTGCTTTATTGTACTAAATACATTTATCAGGGATGTTGTTATTAAACTTGATTGGGGTTATATATATACGTATCAGCCATTTATACTGAATACGTTTCAGATTGCTGTTAATTGTTTGTTTCTGAGCTTTCGTACATGCCCCTTTTTAGTCTTGTAGTGATATTTTATCACCTATATCTTCCTTCCACATCTTAATTTATGTCCTGAATGTTATGAATAAAGTGTATAGAGATGAAATATGAAATTAAACATGTATCATAACAATGTTCGACAATTGCTGTCTCTAATAAGGAAATAATAGGTATATCTAATGAATAATTTTATGACAACAATATATAATTTCTAATTTTAAGGTATTTTAAGAAATGCATTTTAGGGACGTTATATTTGGTTAATATTTCTGAAAAAGAAATACGTAAACCATCTTTTCTGTACATATCCTTCACTTTCTTTGGATCACTACTCCCTGGTATGAAATTGACATTACCCCAAATAGAACTAAAACGTGACCAAGATGGATTGATGTTCAAATATTTACAAGTATTAAACCAATCATATTTAATACAAACCCAATTCCAAAAAAGTTGGGACAAAGAACAAGATTCTATTAATAATAGAACATAGATGTCATATCAAATGTTTAAACTGAGAAAATGTATCATTTACAGAGAATAATTTGGTAATTTTTAATTTTGTGACAACTCATCTCATAAACATTTATCAGATTAATGTTTTCGGATAATAAAGCAACTCAAACCATGATATATCTGCCAGCAGGATCCTGTATAACATTGTGGATTTGAAAGGATATTGACTTATAAATTAATATCATGACTTCTATAGCATAAGTACAGGAGCCACTTGCGGTTTTTTAATCCCAGGCTCCTGGCAATCATCTCTCCAGAATCACCTGGCCCTCTGCTTTTTCTGGAAAATAAACCAGTCTCACGTTGTTGTGCCTGCAAAACTCCCTCGCCTCACCTGCACTTTAATTACTATTACAGTATACCATATTTAAACTACCTACTGATAAATCTACTGCAGAGGTCTACAGTCCTGACTTCCATGACTTCAAGTGAGTGACAAAAATGTATTTCCAGACTAAACCATATGTCCAGATAAACTGATTCACATTTTCATGTTCTTCCTGTTCGCACAGGTTTTTTCCCACCTTGTGTATCGAAATAACCAGGGCGACATGGTCGTGCAGTGGTAGTATAGTTTCCTCACAGCAAGAAGGACCAGATTTTATCTCTGCATGGGGGGCCTTGATTAACTTCTGAGTGAAGATTGCATGTTCGCTCTGGCTTTCTCCAGTGTTCCGGTTTCTTCCCGCATTCCAAAATCTATAAGAATGTTTACAGAGGTGTGTATTATCATCTGTTTTTTTTCTTGTGCTGTAAGACTGCATATAATTTCAATACCTGAACACACAATAAGTACAGATTCACACTAAAGTTACAGCTACAGTACCCCAGAAGTTGTACAGTGCTGCTGGATGTCCTGTCACTGTGGCCACCAAAGCACAATAGTATAGTGCAGAGTCTGATACAGCAGCAGAGGAAAAGATCAGATCCAATTGTTTCTTATTATCAATTTTAGCAGACATTATTTTAGGAATGTTGGGACTTAAAGTTTCATGTTGATATATATAAAGTAGGAACTCAGGTTAGATTTTGGATATTGTTTGTACTAGTGCAGGTTTTCTGAATCTGCCATGGAGTCACCTGTAATAGAGAAGAGAAAATAATATGTGTTAACTTTTACATAATAGAACAAAGATTCCATACATTAAACATACTGTCACTTAACACTAAATTGAGTAATAAATGTAATAAATAATTATTTAGTAAAAATTTATAAATAATTTTATGATTTTTTATGATTTTATGAAAACAATATTATGATAAAATACGTCTATTCTCACATGAACATAACACTAAACATGATCAATGATGTTATCTGAAGGAAAATATTCTAAAATCACCCTGCACTACAATAAAGTAACTTATAAAGGTTGATGAAGCTCCACCCACAGTATCAAGACAACTTCACTAACATTACAGACAGATTGTTAATTCTTACTGGAACTTTGAGGCTTTACATTTAGACTCATATGGGGATTTATTTTATAGACAAAAAAAGCAAAATCATTCCTTGAAATAAAAAGCGCTTTTTTTCATTTATTTAATATTTTTTAAGTGTATTGCATTCAATTAGTACTGTAGCATATTTGTACATATATTCTGAGATTGTCATAGCCGTTGGTTAAGGAACCAGCCTTGCAACAAAAAGGTCTCCACTTTGATTTCCAGTATTGCCAAGTCACTGCTAAAGTGCCCTTGGGCAAGGCACCTAACCCTCAGTTGCTCCCTGGGCGCTGTGCAGGGCTGCTAACCGCTCCGGGCACGTGTGTGTATATGTGCGTTTCACATGGGTTAAATGGAGGACAAATTCCACTGTGTGCAAGCACAGTGGCAAATTGATCACTTTCACATTTTATTATTATTATTTAGTAATCAGATTTTATTTTATATATTTTATGATGGAAAACATGATTTTGGATTCTGTACAGACCTGATCACTGAAGAGAGCCCAATTATCTATAAAAGAGATCCCAATTATATGCATTGCTTTAGGAATATAGGTCTTATGTTATAATAATATAATGTAAAATTTGGTCTTTATTAAATAAAATTAAATATTGCTGCTCAAATAATACATAAATAAATTAAAGCTTATCTTTAAATATTATTAATTTTATAGAGATGATGACAATTTGTCAATGTAAAAATGAACATAGCGCCATCTTGAGATAAATAAACAATGACTGTGTTCCAGTAATGTGTAGTGTGTGTTTTTATATACGGTGAAATTTCCTGTCTCTGTGGGAGTGATACAGTTCAGAGTCTGTTACTTCTATATAATTTTTTCAACTTTAATGGAAAGTACTTGTTTGTAATCATTTTGCTTTTGCTTTTTTATTTTAAAAATAAATGTGCAGTTTATTTATGTAATTACCAAGATCAACAATAAAGAAGAAAATCAAGAAGATGAGTAAAATGTTTATTTTGAGTTCTTAGAAATGTGTTTAAACTATGTTGTGCATTTGAGAAGCTCCGCCCACTCAGATATATCGCCCACTCAGATATATTAAAAATAAAAGATGAAGAAGAAAAATAACTAAAAGAATGAATACTTTATTTCTAGAAAATTTCTAAACCAAATGCACAATATTTTACATCAATATCAAAAAACAAAATGTACTTGAATGTGCAGTTCCTGCTAAAACAGTGAGTTTGTTTATGTGTGTTTAACTTTTAAAGACATTATATACACTGCCTGGTGAAAAAAATGGTCATCATCTGGTTTAATTAAGCAAATAATGTAAGAGCCTGTAATTTTATAATTACTGCATGGGTTATGTGCCCAAAGAATGAGGTCAGCTGACTACCTGAATATACTGAATAAACAGGTTATTTTTTTTCTTCTGTCATGGTATGAGCATATTGTAATATGACAATCCTAGGATTCATTAAGCTAAAATTTTAAAAGACTGGTTCAGTTAGCATGAGACATCCTTTTCACACATGGATTTGTCACCAGTACAAATACATCAGTAGTAAATGTTTATAGTCAATACAGAATATACAGGGGTTAGACAATGAAACTGAAACACCTGGTTTTAGATCACAATAATTTATTAGTATGGTGTAGGGCCTCCTT
>JAOUQV010319544.1:0-12405 GCA_028565295.1 Aspidoras spilotus
GCAATAGTTTGAGCAAAACTGTGCTCTTACCCTGCTAATTGAACCTTCACACTCTGCTCTTACTGGTGCAATGTGCAGACTTGTCCAATTTAGCCATGAAACCTCCCACACTAAAATGACAGGTGTTTCAATTTCATTGTCTAACCCCTGTAATTGCTAATACAGCTAACACAAGACTGGGAAGCTCAGTCAGCTTATCTCTATTCAACAGAGCACATTGTGCAGTCATCCATAACATAGATATGACGGCGTATCACATGACATGAATCTCCACAGGTTTTCACAGTTAGGAGTATTTTGGATTGTTGGTTAAACAGAACATTGAAATAAATTCAGAGTGTTGAATAATTTACCTTAATGAGCTCTTTCAGACTTTGTTTTATGGTCAAGGGCTTCCATTTATCAAGAGGCTGAAGCACATCACTTTAAATAACTCTTAAGATCAGATTAACGCTGCAGTCATGTGGTGAGTCGTCACTTCTCAGCTATCGCTTTATTGCACTTCACCTTCAGTGCCATTATTTACACTCTCACCTGTGTGTACGCCTGATATCAGAAGAACCCTCACTGCTGTCAATGGCTCTGTGTTTTAGAAATGTTGTTAAATAAAGTAAATTTAAAGAAGATGAATATTGGGCTAATAGGGTTGTTCTAGTTTGAAGTTATGAACTTTAGTGCTATGGGACTACTCGAGTGGACCTAAACATGAGAGATGAGGAACAGAAATGGGGCTGATAAGAGGCCCAAGCGGGAAATGAAACAGAACTAAAAACAATTTTCAAAAAGCCTATTCTCATTGCTGGGGTCATACCTGTCCCAACCCATGGCACTTCACAAACCTGTATCAGCCACAGTGGGACTGCTAGCTCAGTGGACTACAATCAGCCCTCCTTATATTGTGAATGTAAAATCCCAGAAGCGGGTGGCATCTGCAGTAACAATTTTTGTTGGGGTACACCAAACTGATGGTGGGGGACGGAGAGGTGGGGGAGAGGAGGGAAAGAGGAGGGATAGAGAGAGATAAGTACAATATCTACTACTTTCTCTGCCACAGATTACCCTTACACTTTTTTACAATGGGACATAGAGCAGCTTTACAGAAATAAAATACAGGATATAATCACAAGTTTTTAGAAGTCTCTTTTTATTCCTAATGTGCACTAATAAACTGGCAAGTAAAAAAGGGAAAAAACCTTGAGAAGAACTAGGCTCATAGGGGAATCCCATCCTCATTTTCATGATAAAAATGAACCAGACTGTAAAAAATAGTCTATAAATGTGTTTGTAATTGTGAGACTGTGTAATTCCACAGGATGGCTCCTGTAGGATGTCGTCATTCAGTGTGATGTCAGCTTCCACAGGAAGTCGATCAACATCATCATCACCAAGTCCCCAGACACTATAATAAGAGCCATCTTCTTGTCAGGGCCATGGCGAATGACAGGAATACATTCTTATTACAATTACCAAAGCACTTTCTGTAATATCTATGAATATTTTAATTATTTAAAATTTAATAAATATCTTTTTTTTTCTTAAAAAGAATTATTATTTTTATTCTTCTTTTATTCGTGGTTTTAGTGTAGGTCACACATTCTAATTCACAACCTCAAACATTTTTTAGGTTTGTTTTTTGTTTTTTTTTGCTTAATCCACAAAGGGTCACAGGCCAACCAATGTCCATCGGGCAACTCTGGGCGCGAGGGCAGGAAAACCCTAGACACGGCAACAATCCATTATAGGGCATATACAAACACAGTTACACACATTTACACACTAAGGGCCACTTTAGAGACACCAATTAACCTAGCATACATCTCTTTGGGGAACGAGATAAAACCGGAGTACCCAGAGAAAACCCGCACCAACAGGAGAACATTCAAATTCCACACAGACATTTACAGAGTTGCCCCACCCGGCAATAAAACCCGGGTCTTTCTTGATGTGAGGCGACAGCACTACCACTGTGCCACTTCTTCCGCACCAAAATCTCTGGATCTGGCGTAAATTGGCAATCGTTCATAGCTGAAATGCTGGTGCTTGGATGCAGTGAATGAAATGTTTGTTGTTGCACTTCAAGCTGGTCACTGATCTCTTGATGACTGAAACATCCAAAATGCTAAACAGCTGGACTAGTCAATGACTCCAAATCATGGAGATGTGCAAGCTATTGAATTACCTACAGTCAGTGTTGAACTACATCCAATGGGTATGCATGATAGGAGTGACAGAAAGCCTTGGGGAGGAGTTTTGTAGATGTCAATAAGCTTGAGAGAGAAGGTGTATGATTTACTTCATTGAGAAAGAGGCTATGTGAAATATAGTTACTAAGTAGATGCGCATATTCTGCTTATTTATTCATTAATTATTTGTCAATTATCTCAGGTTTTTCCCCTCTGTTTAAATGGTGAAGAGCCAGCATCCTTTTCTCCTTGGGAGATCATACTTGCCATTTGACAAGGGCTGTATGTGCAGGTCTGAACATTGTATTTCTTCATGTTAAAGATGTGTAGTGTGTGAACTCACTATCGCTTATCATTAATGTGAAATTCACAACCAATCAGTTTTTCCACAACTGAGTCGTCCCGTGTGATCTCTACATCAATCTGTCCTAGACTAGCATGAACTAAAACTAGATTTGAATTTCCCCAGTGAAAATGATTGTGCTTGAAATGTGACAGGTAGAAACATTTGGCTTAACCAAAGTGATAGTGAGTGTGAGTGTTGCATCTAAATGGTCATCCCTTGCTTTGTGTGAACTGATGAACAACTAGAATTCCAAATCTCAATGGGATTTTCCAATACGAGTTCCAAACCAATCATCAATAACTTCAAAAGTCATTATTCATATGATGAGAAAGGACAAGTATGTACACGCTAACATTCTGAGATTCTAGGTGAAAGTGTTTAGTGAAAAAAATCAAGAGACAACAGGTTTTTCTAAGTTGTTCACTCTATCTTTGATCTCTTTGTGACATCACACTCTAACTTCTCCCATAGTATTGTATTTTTTGAATTTGAAGCATGGTAACACACAAAGAGAGTGATTGCTCTGTAATTACAGGTGACTGGTCTGAGTGTGCAAGTGTACGATCCTGCTGAATTTCCTGTAGCTCAAAAGATGACCAAGTCACTGCAGTTTAAAATCATCCCCCTTTTAAAGTCAATGGAGATTCGGATTTTTTAAACTTAGATTTAATAATAACTATAAATCTGATTCCTAATCCAAAATATCATACCACACTCAACAGCACGATTACCTATATAACAGTGTTTGAACCGAATATCGACCATAAGTGATTCAGGACGCATTTTGCGGAAATTTGCGGAAATAAGAAGAATAGTGAGGAATAACAATATGGCACTATTTCAAGCTGTATTATTAAAGCACAGTTAAACCCCAGAGTTACAACTTCCTCTAAATTC
Source organism: Aspidoras spilotus (assembly GCA_028565295.1). Classification (NCBI taxonomy): domain Eukaryota; kingdom Metazoa; phylum Chordata; class Actinopteri; order Siluriformes; family Callichthyidae; genus Aspidoras; species Aspidoras spilotus. Next base: position 3,427 of record JAOUQV010319544.1, read on the forward strand.
CATCAGATGTTCTCCACCAATTCCGTTCATCCTAAATCTGGATCTTGTACATGTAAGACATATTTGTTACTGTTAAGTTGACACCGGGTGCTGCGAGAGGTGTTTATGAACGTGTGTGGAGGTGCTGTGTGAAATCCCGAACCCTGCTGAATGTGACGAGAACAGTGACAGAAAGCTCCGGAGGCTAAATATAACTGTCAGAGTGTTATTGTTCACTAAAGCGGGGTGTGATGAAGTGTCTTAGTGAGCGGTGTATGTGAGACGGTGTGTGTGTGTGTATGTATGTGTGTGTTAACAATTCAGCCCAGAGATTACATTAATCCTATATAGAGTTTTCAGATACTGTCTCCCTCTCTGTCTGTCTCACTCTCTGTCTCTCTTTCCATGTCTAACTTATTTTTATATATATACATATATATATGTATGTATATATATACACGTCTCTCTATTTCTCACAGTCTCTGTCTCTACTGCTCTCTGTCTCTGTCCATCTCTATCCATCTCTCTCTTTCTCTGTCTCTCTCTCTCTCTCTTTGTCTTGGATATATATATATATATATATATATATATATATATATATATCCAAAAATATTCGCTCACCTACCTTATGAGCTAATACATAGTATTGAATATGAAGTTGGTCTACCCTTTGCAGATAAAACAGCTTTAGCTCTTCTGGGAGGGCTGTTCCAAGGATTAAGAGTTTGTTTATGGGAATTTTTAACCATTTTCTGATAAGCACATTTGTGAGGTCACACACTGATGTTGGACGAGAAGGCCTTGCTCTCAGTCTCCGCTCTAATTAATCCCAAAAATGTTCTATCTGTCATCCATGTCTTTATGGACCTTGTTTTTGGAAGAAGAAGGGACTAGCTCCACACTGTTCCTACAAAGTTAGAATGGAGCATGGAATTGTCCAAAATGTCTTGCTATGCTGAAGCATTCATACACCTGTGGCCATGGAAGTGATTGGAACACCTAATTCCAACTTGGATGGGTGAGCAAATACTTTATATTTAAACTTTCGGGTTTATTCCACAATCTCTGTTCTCCAGGTAACACGATTGGATCCACACCAACGGTCCCATAACAGAATCTTGTTGGCAGCAACAGCTCTGCTAGTTTGCTAGCACCTGCCTCTCGGATTGGTGTTTTAAAGCAAAATAGAAGGAATTCAAAAATGAGAATATATCATATTCTCATTAAAATAAGAGTGTTAGTGGTATCTCAGCTGTTAACATGAGAATCGTAGGGCCACCTGACATTAGTGAGAAACTGTGAGCCCATGCAAATGAAAGAGGGTATACAGTTCCCACAACCATGTCACTACAGCGGAAAAAATAAGAATCTGTTCTTTATTAATGTGAAAATTTAAAATTTAACTCAGATTTATTTCTGTTTTTAACAGTGGAACATTGTCACAAAGCATTCATTCAATTATTTTCTATACCCGCTTAATCCATGTTTAGGGGTCACGGGGAGGCCAGTGCCCAGCTCTGGGCAGGAGAGCCGGAACAACCCTAGAAAGGGCACCAATCCATCACAGGACACTCACACTTTCACAGGCAATTTAGAACACCAATTACCCTATCATGCATGTCTTTGGAATGCGTGAGGAAACCGGAATGCCTCGATAAACCCGCACGAATGCGGGAAGAACATGGAAATCTCACACAGAAATGTCCAGAGTTGCCCCATCCAGGGCTCGAACCCGGGATCTTTTTTCTGCTAGGCCGCAGCATTATCTACTGCGCTACCATGCCGCCCTGTAACAAAGCAGCTTTTACAGAAATTAAATACAGAATATAATCATCACATTTGTATACATTACTATTTTATCAGTGGCAAGTAAAAACTCCCTGAGATGATCAGAGGAAGAAACCTTAAGAAATTATATATATATATATATATATATATATATAAATGTGCATGTAGTGGTGAAAGTGTGCATAGGATGTTACCAGCAGGAACTGTCAAGGATCAGGTCAGTGCAGGAGACAAGGGCAGGATCAGCACTCTCTTTGTGGGGCAGTCGCAGGCTTGTGGTTAAGGAACCAGGTCCCTGGTTTGATTCCAAGTACCAACAAGTCATGTCTGAAGTGCCCTTGGGCAAAGAACCTAACCCCCAGTTGCTCCCTGGGCGCTGTGCTGGCTGCTCACTGCTCCGGGCACATGTGCTCACTTCACCTGTGTGTGTTTGTGTGTTTCACTGCACAGATGGGTTAAATGCAGAGGACCAATTCCGCTGTGTGCAAACTGTATCACTTTCTTTCACTCTCTTTGTAGCACTCTCTTTGTAGTAGCGTGTGTAGCTCAGTGTAAAATTAGAAATTTCTCCATGCCTCTGCCACCACTCATCTGAGTCTGTGCATGTACATGTACTGTACAATAAAACATGAATAAAAATAAGTAACATTCTTGCTCAATAACTTGAAATTTACAGTATGTTCTGTCTACTTTCAATAAATTAAATCCTAAAAGCAAACAGATAAAGGAACATCATGTGTATGACACCAGTCGGTCTAAGAACAATGAACTCCACTTTGTCTCTGTGTGGGTAATGATCCTTAACACTGCTTTGCTACACAGGCTGCGATGTTCATTGCTTATTTATATTCATCAAGTTTATGGTGTCGTGGTCAAATCCATGCATTCATCTCTCAGCCAATATGTATATGTGCATGTGCATGTGTGTATGAGGGGTACCGCTCGTTGTGTTCGCATCAAACATTACACTCCAGTATGATTAGGATGAGCAAGCATATCGTTCTTACATCTCGTAAACAATGAAGCATGCCAGATGGTATGATTATGTCCACAAGTGTACCATCAGGAGAGCAAAGTTATCAATTTAATGGGATGCTCAGACATGACACCCACTTAAACATCAACTTAAATTAACAGCCGTATTTCCCCTTAGGGGAAAAAATATGACAAAAACATGCTCGGCTCGAGGAAGCAGACAAATCAAATGTGTGAGCTATTCATGATTTTTGTCATGTCCCCGATTTGGAATGTAAGCTTTTGGCTGTTTGAAATGTCAGGTAGATAAGGTAGAGAAAAAAAAAACGCTCCAGGGCCGAGTCAGCAGCACACACTCGCAGGTTAGGTTTACTACTGGGAGAAATGATTTTTAGTACGAGTCTACATTCCACCCGAAGAAACTAAAATAACTTCGCACACATCAGCAGGGGCAGTGAGTCAGGGATCTACAGGGGAACTGAGATTCTTCTGTGACCTTCTTCTAAAGCAGTAGGAGTCTATTATGTATGGCTCAATTTAAGTGGGAAAACACGTTTGCTCTGGTCCCAGCAGGGTGATTCAAGTGTTATGGTGGACGTAAGCAAGATTCTTCCTCTTAATCCACGGGCCAATCTGTGTACAATGGCGCTAAGGGCTACCTTAGAGACATCAAATTAAGCTTAACATGTATGTCTTTGTAATGCACAAATAAATGGAAAACCCGTGTAACCATGTAGAGAACATGCAAACTCCACACAAAAATTTCCCAAATCATCCCACTCGGGGTTCAATTCCAGGTCTTCTTGCTTTTACGCGACAGCACTACAATACTGGTGCGCAACCGTGCTGCCCACAGCTTTTATTTTAATTCTTAAATACAAATAAAACTATTACTGCCCTGAAAAACCTTTGCCATTACAATACACTAGAGGTATGAATCTAATAAAATAGATTGTTTTGCTCCATCGAACGAGTACATTACAGTTCAGATTGTTAATTATAACCAACTTGTCACTCCTGGTCAAATATACGGTTGTAAACACCATTCCTTTGCTGCTAAAACATATCCCATAATTCACTGCTGTCTTTCACCTATGTCCTATGTAAGTCATCTTGACATGATCAGAGAGTGTGATGGTGTATTTATATGCATAAGATGCATATTAATGCGAGTAGGTAACATTTCACTTGGAAATGGCAACATGACTGATGGCACAATGAAAGCTACAGGGGAACAGACTTACTTTGCAATGCTAACTGAGCACTTATGTGCTTTTGTTGATTAGCATTTTTTTGGGGGACAAATGCAAATGTGCAATACTTACTGACAGATCAGGTGCAGATTGCAAAAAAAATATGAGTAAACAGATACCCCTTACACACACACATACACACAAACACACACACACATACGAACCTCTCGTTTATCATTTTACCACCCCGGAAAAAACTCATACAGAAAAGGAATAGGCATAAAAGAGAGACTCATTCAGGCGAGAACTCAGCGGCCATTTGGTTTGCTGCATTGCTTTTCCCCATTTCGCCCGAGCTGTGTGGATGACTGCCATTGTTCTGATGAATCCACCGACACAGATTGTGGATCACTTCCATTTCCGCCAAATCGAGCCAGCATGGTGTTTTCCACCCTCAGCACCTTTTTCCTACGAAAAAAATCATTCGTGCATCAAATAAGTTGTAGTAGTACCGTGAAGTTTGACCTTTTGCTCTCAGGAAAGCAGCAGTATATTTGCTAAATCTATTACACCCTTTACAAAATAAAAATACGGTATATTTTCATATACGCTGAACGATCACTTTATTAGGAACAGTCATTTTGTCAGTCATTATATTCATTCATTCATTCATTCATTATCTTCTCCTAAGCAACATAGGACTGATGCCCATGGGGAAAAACTGGGCAGAAACAATGCTAGACAAGGCTTTGCTCCATAGACACACACACATTCAGACTAAGGGCCACTTAAAATCACCAATTAGCTTAACATTCATGTCTTTGCAAGGCAGAAGGATGCCATGTGACCGCTCCTGTCAACAGGAAACACAGATCTGTGCACAGGATTTTCCTCCCTATGCCCACAGTGTCAAAGCTCAGTGCACATTTACTGCGCTTTAGCTCCGGAGGAAATTCTCTTCCTACTTCCTGTGTCTGGGGCAGTTTTTTCTACCTGATGTGCCACTAAACATTTCCCCCGCATGTTTTTTCAGTGGGAGTTTGAATGATGATTAGATTTTCTTGGCAAGTTTTCTAGCTGATTCTGGGTTGGTTCATGCCGCTGCTCAGAGGTGTTTGCCTACAGCTCTGGAAGTCATTACTGGCTTGTGTTTAACATCCGAGCATCTGCTCTCATTTCTGAGAAAGAAAGGGAGACAGAAAGTGCAGACTGCTGATAAAGTTCTCCATAAAGAAAGCATGTTAGCATAGCTAGATAGACTTGACAACGTTGTTAGTGCAAACCAGTTATACAATTATTTTAAATAAGCCCAGAATATTATGTTGTTACTCCTGATAGAATGAAGCAATCTAATCCAAAAAATACGCTCCATAACTTGATGTATAATGATTGCATGAAACCCAAACCTTAGAATCCTTAAAGGTTCTCTCAGAGGAAACGCAACCCATATTTTTCCTTTGTGTTGCAAATTCTTTAATTCATTCACTTCTTAATTCACACTGGGTTGCAGATCTACCATTGCCTAACCAGCAACTCTGGCCGCAAGGGAAGGAATAACACTATACAGGGCGCCAATCCATCAGAGGGCACACAGTAACAAACACAGTCTCCCACTAAAGGCCACTTTAGAGACACCAATTAACCTAGCATTTATATCTTTGGAATGCAGACCAGGAAAAAACCTGCACGAACAGAGGGAGAAAATTCCAGTGTCGTCCCACCCCGTTATCGAATCCGGGTCCTTCTTGCTGTGAGGTGACAGCTCTAGCTACCGTGTCACCACGTCGCCTGCGTCGTGAAATAATTCAGTTAAAACACACACTTGAATATCCTTACCGGTTTGTCTTTAACACAGAGCCTCGGCTGAAAATAGGAGATGGAAAACTCAGTGTATAGGAAAACGCTCTTTATTGAAAGAACACCGTTACACACACGTAGTCAGACTTGCTCAACTCACTCACATATTCCTTAACCCTGTTAATTCCCCTTATCAAACACATTCACACTTAACATAAACTAACTAACATTCCATTTAAACTAAACTTACCATAAACAACAGACACCAAAATTAATTCATTAACCAAACACATTAAAAAGAATATCCGCAGCAATAGTACGGCGCACTGCCTGCCACAAGTCCAAACCACGCCCCATCCACAGTGGCGGATGCTACAATATTCTGTAACTCTCATTAGAATAATGCAATCAGAAAAAAAAATTGATTAATGTATGTGTAATTAAACCTCAGAACCTTTAAGGGTTTTCTCAGAGAATAACATAAAAGCTGAAACCCAGTTTATTCCATTGTGTTGCATATTAATTTAGCATGTATCATCTGAGGCATGTGCTCTTGTCTCTACAAAAGAAAGAGAGACAAAGGCTCCTTGTATATCCCGCTCCAAATAAGACGTAAATGCTGTTATCCCACATAAAGCATACAGTTCTCACAAACTACCTGTTCTTTTCTTAGGAAATGCTCATCCTCTTCTCATAGTCCCACACACATTTTGACTGTAAATCTAAGCTAATTATGGCAGCATCCTTATTTATCCTTCATCATCATCACCAACACTCTGTCAACTTATCACATGTACAGTATATTTAGCAAGTGTTTTTGAAGACATTTCTGGCTCAGTTTGGCATTTATATGCCTTGTTAGCAAATGGTTTTGTTACAAAAGTCATCAATGGCTACCCTGGCTATAACATATACTGGAACAAGAAGATAGTTTTGGCTCCGACTTTCAACTATAGGTCTTATGATATGATGCATATAAGTCCCTTTGTCAATAATACTTTATATATTATTTATATATTATATATTATTTATTATTTTTTAATTATATTATTTTATATTATAATTTATATATTATAAGGTACGCATTAATTTGAACAACATTTACATTTATGTAAAGGATGTGCAACATGCCAGGGTGATCAAGGTTAGAAATGGACATGCACTGAAATGGAGAAGGGATGAATAAAGTGACAGATGAATGAAGAGAATGACAAGGAAAGAATAATGGTAGGCATAGAAATCTGGTATGAAAATGCCAAGCAAGATGGGAGTGGTGTTTTCAACTAGATTATTCGAAGTTCTTCTTGATAGTGAAATGATGCCTGAGGAATGGAGGTTTGGGAGAGAGTTGTAGAAGCTAGGCTTAGTCTGGAGTGACTGTAAAAAGTGAAGAAAGTATTTACACTGCATTTATGGCATTTATCACAGTCTATACTGTATATTTTTGTGGCTTTTGAATCATTAGATTACGGAGAATCCAACAGTACCATTGTGAAATGCAAATTCTACATCAGTGTATCATTTGCAGCTTTACTAATTGCTGTTTTTATGGTCAGTTTGTGAAACTCAGCTTTATCACTCTCAGCTTTGTCATTGAACAACATTCTTTCATACTTGTAAATCATTTAGAAAGAAAAGTGTCTGCCAGATGAATACATCTGAATACGAATGTGAAAGAGAGGCCCTGGTGTGGTTCCAGCTAGGAAACCCATATCGCACACATACAGAAACAAATATACATTACATACTCAGATACGCTTCACCCTACAGGCCCACTTTCACCGTCCATTTAAAGCTTCAGCATGTTTTATTAGAAAATCATTTCGAACTGAGAGGGGTAGGGTGTCTAATGACAAGCATCATTTACACACCAGATATCATTTCAGCACAGATATCATGATCGAGTCAATCATTTTCCATCTGCGTGACCAAAAAAAAGATGGGCTGCTTGCTGTGTACCCCAACACTGATTTAATGTTAAAACATAAAATACTGATAAATTACCCACTCGGATAAAAGCCGACTCTCACAGCCGGTGATGCTGAAACGTAGAAATGTGAGACATCTGCGTTGCGTAGAAAGCAATATCCATTTAAAACCTGCTTTAAAAGCTGTGTTTAAGTTTATCACATGACTAAATAGATCATTATGGTTTTTTCAGACAAATATGCATGATGTCTCCACTGCTAACTTGCTCGAGTTTCGGACTTGCATGGGTTTCCATGGAGTCTGTCTCCAGCGGGATTGCAGAGCTGTTTCCATGACGATTGGCCACCTGTTGTTCCGGGGCTTTCACACGTCTGTCAGGAGACTAGCGGCAAACGGGGATCTCGTGTTACATCAAGATTTTTCTTTGTTTGATCCACAGAGATTAAGTTCTGCTTGGTAACAAATTCCGTTGTTCATACTAATAAGCCATAACTGATTTTTTGTACATGCATGTCCATGCACTTATGGACTAATTGTACATCCACAATTATTATCCAAATGTCTGACATTTGTCAAAATTACGCCAAAGTCTACTTTTCAAATATCTATTTTATAGTAAATGCAATGGTGCCAACGGAGCAATATTCTCATCATGCCAGTTTACCCTCAATTTACGTCTCACATCATCACAATCCCCCTGTGGGCCACTCGGGCCATTTGAAGGGCAGGGGAAAAATTAAAAAAGACACCTGGTGCAAAACACGGGTCCCCATCAACTTGCATAAAACTGCTCTAGAGAGCACATCATAATTATTAAAGACAGGGCATCCTAAAAAAAAACAATAAAAATCAACTTTCCTATTTTATGGGCAGACATGTGTATAATTTCTGCCACTCTAGATGGCACTTTTTACTATGGTAACACGAGGGAAGGAGCTGTCACCCTTCCCCTGAGTTCACCAGGGTTCTAATCCCTGTTATATACTGTAACTTTAAGAGGAAACTTAAATTCCATACAGATGCCTTGTCAGATAATCTATGTATGTATATACAGGGGTTGGACAATGAAACTGAAACACCTAGTTTTAGACCACAATAATTTATTAGTATTCGTCTTGGGAATGACACATACAAGTCTTGCACAGTGGTCTGAGGGATTTTAAGACATTCTTCTTGCAGGATAGTGGACAGGTCACTACGTGATGCTGGTGGAGGAAAACGTTTCGTGACTTGCAAAGTGACTCTTGATACATCACAAAGACCTGCTGTCTTGGTCACAGATGCGCCAGCAAGACATGCACCAACAATTTGTCCTCTT
>JAOUQV010319569.1:6413-20835 GCA_028565295.1 Aspidoras spilotus
TAATGTTTCTATATATTACTTTTTTAAATGTTAAAGAAACATGTCTATATGTCAATAAAGAAAGCAATTTGTGTCAGAGCAATGTGTAGACTAAAACCATAATGAAACCTGCTGGAATTTGCCTCAAAAAGAAGCAAAAGCAACACATCTTCAGAAAGCTATATAAGATTCTCCCAGATAGCAAATAAATCAAAACATGGCGAATAATTTTCTGAGTATCTGATATACTTTAGCATACTTTTTGGTTTAGGATGCCTCTTGAACTGTAACATTCAATATTAATGCTTGGATATTTTTCCTTTAAAACTCTAGCATTGAATGTTTTATGAAATCACATGAGATATTAATAAGTAGTGCTGTGAAGAGATTATAATGTTAATAATATATAAAATCAACACATGTTATGTGCCCCAGTTATTTACAATGCAGTACACTGCTTTTTCATTGAGAATATAACCCACAATACATGGCCACCGATCTGTTTCAGAGCATCAGAGGAATTACAATCAACAGCTTATCTATGTAAACTCCTATTGATATGAAATAACACTGTCATCATTCTCCGGCTATGGGAAGCATAACACAAGCACACTCACAAGCACAAATGCAGCAGAGGGACAGCTTTCGGGCACAGAAGGTGAGATTGTAGCTGGATCACAAGGATTTAGTAGATTTGCTGCAATTGTCACTACTCTGTTCAAACAAACCCATAATACTCAACAAGCTAAAGTCATATCCGCTTCTAAAACTCTTGCAAACATTGCTGACAAATGCCCTGCATTATTATCCTGCTGATTTTACGTCCAGGTTATAGCAATATTTCCTAACACTAAGTAAAGCAGACATCACTTGAAAAGAATCATTTCACAATGCTGTCAATCAACAAGATGTCCAACCTCTTTCATATTCTTACAGCCATCATGCAGAATCCCAGCCTCCACACCAGCCCATTGCCCATTGCCCATAGAGCTGAGCTCCCATGGAAATTATGTTATTGGAGCATTCTGTAAGTCCCATAGAACCCCACTGAATCTTTGTTTTAGTGGGTTTTCATAGACTGAATATCCATGGAAACATACACACAAAAATGTCAGGAAGACTATCAGTGACAAAATGAGTGCTTGTCATGACATAGTACACATTCTAACATGGTCTCATTTTCTGTACTAGCAATGTAAATATAACATATTTAAAGATTTTTGTGCAGAGCAGAGCTTCTCTTGTAGTCTTAGAGCAGTAACCTCTGGCACGCTAATGTTACATTAAATCTATTGCATTACTTAAAATGTCTTATTATCTGCTCCTATTTTGAGATACCCGAGTTCGAGACACCAATTCACCTAACGCACAGGACTTTGGAATGTGAGAGGTATCTGGAGCACCGGAGAACACCCATACGAACACCCAAAAGATAGTTCCATATTATCATTTCTGAGTGTCCCCAGGCTCATGATCGTGCTCCACAGAGCCCCCAGGCTCATGACCTGTTGCCAGAATGGATACATTTTTTGGTTTGAAACATTTAGGAAGAGCTCCCAAGGTAAACTCTGAGAGGAGGGAATCTGAGGTTTCATCCGGTACTAATAACCCTGAATGGTGTGAATTCAGAATATGCGGAAGAGCATTAACCAGTGCATTGATGTGAAATGAAAACAGCTGTAGCCTGTTAGAGTCACCATTCATTTAGGTATTTAAGTTAATTTTTGCTTATGTCCAGTGCATGACAAGTTTGGTTTCATAGTCTGAGTATTTTCTGTTGTAATAAAGCACTTTCTCGGCGCTTACTTACTACTACTTCCCCATGTTTTGTGTTTGTTTCACTCAGGATGAATCACACCTTTATGTCTTTCATATCCTTTTAAAACTGCACTGGGACAATGACCACTGAAACAATAAAAGTTCTTCAGAAAAAAATACAATTTAATTGAATATCATAAAAGAATATAATACTTATTATATTCTGTAATATGTGAAGCTCTCAATTATGGGTCTCCACAGTGGCCTATTCGACATAATATCTAATTTTGCTCAGGTTTTACATCGGATGTACTTACTGATGAAACACTCCTATTAGAGGTGATTTTGTTATGCACCAAATGACATTCATGTTGCACCCCCAACTTGAGATTTGATCTCAGGTACTAAAGTCCTGGATTTGTTTTCCATCAGCTCTCCCGAAAAACTAAGCTATTTAGGTTTAATTTAAAATCTAAAAATCTAGAAGACTATGACATGGCATGCACCACACCTAAAACACATTTCTGAGAATATTTAAAGAAATAATTAGGAGGCTGAGGAAAGTAAAGGAAATGCAGAAGTATTTTGGCTCGGAGTTTTTGGTCTGCAGCTTGATGCCTGAAACCTCTAGGGGCTTAAAAATAAACAGAACACATGGAGGTGACAGAGAGATTGTGAAAGAGTATAAACAGATAGTGTGTGGATAGGTGTACCAGTGGAGAGGGAGAAGTGTAGGCAATGAAATGTCCTTTTCCCCAACTTCAGCTCTTATGTAACTCTAATGATTGCCAGCGTGAACACAAATAACTGCGGATATAGTGAGATATTACATTGAATCAATTTAAATAAACAAAATGGCAGTTAGAGCATTGGTAGCTCAGTGGAGAATTTACTTAAATTAAAATGTATTTATATAGTGCTTTTTTACAGTATGTAAATCTGAAATTTAAATAAGGGTAATTTTTTGCCCCAATGACCAAGCCGGATGCAGTACTCAGAAGGCAAACCATCCTCATTTGAGTTTTAACAGAATAACAACTTGAAAAGAGTTTGTGAAGGAGTGAGCAACATGGTTAAAATGAGATCCAGTTTATAAGACTCTAGTGCCATAATCCACCAGATCTTCACATTTAGGAACTGAAACTATAAGCAGAATGCTTTATTAAACAAATAAGTATTGAGTATAGACTTTGAGACTGTATCTGAGTTCCGCACATTAATTTGTAGACTGTTCTATAACTGGGAGCTTTGTAAGAGAAAGCTTTGTCACTCACTGTAACTTTCATTATTCTAGGAACCTGCAAGTAGCCTGCACATTTTGAACACAGTAGGCGAGGTGGATCATGAAATATTAATAGTTCACTTAGATATTGAGAAGCAAAACCAGTAAGAGATTTAAACTAGAGTAGTAGATTTTTATAGCCAATATTTATAGCCAGAATTTAAATAAGATAGTGGGTTATGATAATATATATATTTTAGTTTTAGTACGTACTCTGGCTGCAGCACCTGAGCACGCTGAATCTCTATGTTTACATTTGTTGGTGAAATAATATTTGTGAAATTAGATGTTTGTACTATATTATTTATTTGTTCATGGGGTTCACACTGTTCCATATTCACTGTACAGCAACATAAGCCTTCATACCATGCTTGCTTGCCACACATTTACATCATAATTATTTTGGAGTCCATTACATGTGCAGCACCTTTTATCAGTGTCAGATGTTTTAATGTAGTTAATGTAAACTTAATATTAAACAATGCATTATTAAATTCCTTATTATGCGTTGATTAGTTATGTCTGTAAAAGCTGATGTTTACTGGCTAAGCGGTTTGCACTAATGATGGTGTCAGTAGAGATGGTGACTCCATAACTTACTGGTGAGTTTTAGCGTTGGAGTTCTAGCCTCTAGACAACAGAAATAAAATTAGCAACCCAAGCCATTTTTATCCTCAGAATTTAAATATGTCAAATGCTGTCACTGCTTTGCAATATTTGCTTTGCAATATTTGTTTTGCTGGACAGATGTGATATATATTGTGATACAATAAGCAGACTAACTGGGCATTCCTATTTTAATTCAATTCAATTCCAATTCAATTCAATTTTATTTATAAGGCACTTTTAACAATGGACATTGTCCCAAAAAATTGCTGGGACATAAAGCAGCCAGCAACTCCACCGTCATCAAACCTGTGATCTCATGAAAGTGGTCGGGCAACAGCATTCAAACATCCCAGTTTACCAAAACACTCTATAGTCATGAATCCTCCAGCTTTAAACTCTGGACTATAGGGGACAATAAAGGATATGCTTGACTAAATAAATAGGTTTTCAGACCCTTATAATACATATCCCTCGCTGATAGCCTACACCTTTTGATCGAAGTGGGCGTGGTAGATCATAAGAAACTTGTACTAATGTACTGTGGTGCAAGACCATTAACTGCTTTGTAAGTGGGCAAAGGTATTTTATACTCAATACAAAATTTGACCGATAGCCAGTGCAGTGTAAATAAAAAATACAGGGGTGATATGCTCATATTACCAGGTTCTGGTAAGGATTCCAGCCGCTGCATTCTGGATTAACTGTAATTTGTTTATGCACCTACTGGAACAACCAGACAACAGGGCATTACAGTAATCCAACCTAGAGGTAACAAAAGCATGGACAAGTTTTTCTGCATCATTCAGTGCCAGCATATTTCTGATCAATGTTCCTAAGGTGAAAGAATGCTATCCTGGTGGCATTATCTTCATGATATTTGAAGGAAAGGCTAGAATCAATAATCACACCAAGGTCTTTTACAGCTGTACATGGTGTAATTGAAAGATTCAAATCAGAAACTTTACTTCTAGCTGCCTGTGGTCCTAATACCAGTACTTCAGGTTTTAACATTCACTGTCTAATGTCCTTCACACATTCCCCAACTCGAGTAAATTGGTGTCTGTTGTCAGGATTGGCTGACACATATAACTGTATCATCAGCATAACAGTGGAGGTTGATATCATTCTTGAGAATAATATTACCCAGTAGCATATATAGAGAAAATAGTAATGGGCAGAATCTTGTGGGATACCAAACTTTACCCTACTATGCATAGAATAGTGGCTATTTACATCTACAAACTGATAATGGTCGCTCAAATAAGACCTGAACCATGACGACTGTTCCTTTAATTCCAACAACATTTTCTAGCCTATGAAGAAGAATAGCATGATGGATGGTGTCAAAAGCTGCTCTTAGTTTAAGCAATATAAGCATGAAACATAACCCTGATCAGAGGCCTGTAGCAGATAATTTACAAATTTAACCAGTGCCGTTTTTGTGCTATGATGAGGCCTAAATCCTTACTGACAGTTTTCAAAAATATTATTTTTATTCAGGTATGAACATAACTGATGCGCTACAACCTTTTCTAGGAGAGAAAGAGGAGGTTAGATATTGGTCTAATAATTTGACAGCTGAGTGTAAGTAACTGGAGTTAGACTCTGCATGGTTGCAATAGCTAACAAGGGATCGGGATGCTCAGTCAGCTTATCGCTATTCCAGAGTACATTTGTGCATCTAACCATCGCTAAGTGATGATTGCGTAAGACTGTTATATAATGATCTTTGTCTGTTATAACATGTAGACTTGTGCAAAGCAAAAAGCTAATATACAGTTAAATGGTTGTGTGATGTTTGGCAACACTCTAGCCCTATTCCAGATAAGTATGAGTGCTAGCAAAGCCAAATAAACAATTAAATAAGCAAAATGTTTGATAATGTAATTGAAAGGGTGATAATGTTCTGTGCATATTTCCAAAAACCAAAATCTTTTCCTATAATTGCTTACCTGATTTACCACTCATTTTTATTTTAGGGCAAAATCTGCTCCCAGAATAATTTATAGATGCTATAAGCACATTTTTTACATCACAAGTAGATTAGCTCAAGTTCAGCGAGTGAGGTGGAAACGATTGACTCACTGTGGCGACCCCTGATAAAGGGAGCAGCCAAAGGCAAAGAAGAGATTAGCTGTTCAATATTTTACCAGATTCTGTTATATAGTGATATGACCTTGATCAATAAGTCACTGCTATTCTAATGCCACTGGCTATTTTTTATTCTACTTTTCTCTTGTACATACATTTTTGAAAATAATAAATAGATTAGCCATATAGACACCAGTATATACTTTAGTATGCAGTGTGCGTGACTAAGCAGGCCAAGATTATACCAGGGTAACTTGTATTTTATTCCTTTTTGTATTTTAATCATTATTACAGCTCCTGATAATATTATCCGGCGAAACCATTGGTTTTAATGTAGACCCTGGGATTTTTTGTGCAAGTAATATTTTACACCAGGTTGTGTGCATTGCTGTACTTATTCATTTATTCATTATTCACACAGGGCTGCGGGCCAACCAATGCCCACCCTTCAAATCTGTGCACAAGGGCAGGAACAACTCTAGACAGGGCACCACACCATTGTAGAGCCCACGCAAACACATTTACACATTAAGGGCCATTTTAGTGACAACAAATAACCAAACATGCATGTCTGAAACCAGAGCTTTTTTTAATCATCTACCTTATGTAAAGCAGCTTCCAGCACAGGTCCATCAAGTCAAAATAACCGTGAGGTGGTGGGTCAAAGCGAAAGCAATTAATCTTAATCTCACTAATAAATAAAACTCCAGTTTCCACATTGGAGCATCTCCAAAAGGCTGGGGTGCGGTTCACCACTTTGTAAATAAATGTGTGAGCAAATAGTCTAACAGTATATGAACAACGTTTCGCAATGAGCAATTGCAAGGAAATTAGGAAATTCATCAACTACACTCTGTAATATAATCAAAAGTTTCAAAGAATCTGAGCCAAAATCCAACACTGAATGCCCCGACCTTTGATCCCTCAGACGGCACTGCACTAAAAATGGATATTACCACATGGGCACAGGAACACTTCAGAAGTCTATTGTCAGTATCTAAAAGTGCAAGTTAAAACACTAAAATGCAAAGAAAAAATTCCACCTACAAAGCTTCAGAAATTGGTGTCCTTACTTTTCAAAGACTAATTGAGTGTTATTAAAAGGAAAGATGATGAAGCTCAGTGGTAAACATCACCCTGTCCCAACTCTTTTGGAATGTGTTGCAGGCGTCAAATTCAAAATGAGTCTAATATTTGTGAAAAACAATCATTTTTATTTGTTTGAAGATGAAATATATCGTATTCAACTGAATATTGGTTAAAAAGAATTTGAAATATCATTGTATTCTGTTTTTATTTATGTTTTATACAACGTCCCAATTTCATTGGAACTGTGGTTGTATATTATAGCTTTCATTTGGAGATGTGGATAAAGCACAAAATATAATGAGGTGGTATAATATCTGATGTAGAGTTTTGTCTGTAATTACCAATGATTTATAAACTTGTATTACAGCATTACTTTGCACTGATCTACCCGGGACTCTGCATATAATATAAACATACTGCCACTTTATTGCTTTAGACATTAGACATTACTTACACATCAAAGCATGAAGGTCCTGTGTCCAATCCCTGGATGGGGTGCCCTGGGTTATTTTTGTGTGGAGTTCTCCCAGTGTCCATGTTTCTGCTTGAGATACTAATTTCCCCTGCTTCTGACTTGTGTAATACGTAAATGGAAAGGTATCATGTTTAAGGTGAATATGTGTATTCTTAGAATTTATGAGAGTTTCCTTGTCATGTGTTTTTGTGTCTATGCTTATTTTCTCTCGGTTCATGTTCTCTTAGTTCTTGTTTTCGTTTAGTCCAAGTATAGTTCATAGCGCACTTCCTAATAGGTTTTTTTCCTGTTTGTTTATCATGTTTTTGTTTAATGTGAAAATTAAGTTTTAGTTCCCCATCTCCTGCTTTGTCTTCCTGTCATGGGTCAAGGTTTGCTATCCGACGCACTCTCTTCAGTATATTACCTGCACGCCCACACACGCTTTCCCCTCAGGGTGCGGCCCATAGCTCAGTAACACACTGTCTCCGGAATTAAGAAGAGTGTGCGAGAGCGATCAGGTTTAGGACGGCGCCTGTGGGTGCATGTTACAACCTCAAGCATTAAATTGTTCGTTAAATACAACTGCACTTGCTGCCTTATCTAGTTAGCGGGCTTAGTCATTGAAAACTTCGCAGTTTTGGGCAGTAGGGTTGTTGGCATAATATTTTTAGTTTAAGTTTGAATCGAATGCACCTAAATTTTTGGATGGCCATTTTCAGTTCAAGCTTGACAGTGCTCCACTGCGTAAAATAAAGTCTATAAAGACATGGTTGGTTGCGCGTGGAGGAATATGCATGGCTCACACAGAACCCTGACCTCAACCCACTCCACTGTGTTAGAGATAAGCTACAATGAAGATTGTGAACTAGGCCTTTTCTTCTTATCAATGTCAAACCTCACACACATTTCTGGATGAATGGGCAAAAACTCCCCACATACACTTCCTGAATCTTATAGAAAATCTCTAGAGTTGAATGCCAGTGGAATTACAACAGGATTTCATAAAATATGTAGTGTAAGTGTAATTTCATGTAGTGTTTTTAAGAAACATTATACATTTTAGTGTCATTTATAACCGTAAGCTTATTTTAAGAAAAGAACATTTATAATCTACTTTTTGACAAAGTTTAATTACAGATACTATAATAACTAAAATGTATATACAGTACAGTAACTATAAGTACCTATATAAAAAGTTTTGTGTATCTACTGTTTAAGTAATTGAATTCATAGATTCATACAATATGCATGTGCTTATGAAGTTCTTTTTACATATTTATTAGTTTTTTCTGCATTCAAAATTCATGAATTGAATGGACATTTGTCAGATAAAGAAATATGGCAACATGTGTTCCACTTAAACGTAATATTGCACATTAGTGAAATGCATTATTCAGTTGAATTTTTTAAACCAAATGAAATTTAACTTTACATGAAAAAGTACCACCAGGAAATGTGTACAATCTTTACATTTCCCCTTGGCAAGATTTATTTATCAGCTTGTTAAAGTGCTTGAAAAACACTATATTGTTAATCCTCATAATTCTTCTTTTTATTATATTGATTCTTCCTCACATTTAAACCATACACACAGAATCACTTAACATACAAATACAGACTGGCTGTGGTATGTCTTATGGAGTCAAAATAAATGTATAGGTTTTAATTTATTCATTTATTTATTTATTCATTCATTATTTTCCACATAATAACAACTCAGGTCAGAGCAAGGACAGTTACAACACTAGGCAGGACACCACTCAATTGTAGGACACACACTCAGTGTACTAGGGGCAGTCGTAGGCTTGTGGTTAAGGAACTAGCCTAGAGCCAGGAAGGTCCCCTGGTTGAAGTCATGGCTGAAGTGGCCTTGAGCAAGGCACCTAAACCCAAGTTGGTCCCCGGGCGCTGTGCTGGCTGCTCACTGCTCCGGGCATGTGTGCTCACTTCACCTGTGTGTGTATTTGTGTGTTTCACTGCACGGATGGGTTAATGCAGAGAACCAATTCCGCTGTGTGTAAAACATAGTGGCAGAATGTATCACTTTCACTTTTCTTTCACTTTCAGTCACAAACACTAAGTGCCACTTTAGACACACAAATTAACCTAGCATGCATGTCTTTGTACTTCAGGAGTCAACTGGAAGACCTGCGTGAACACAGGAAAAACATGCACTCTGCGATTGTCCCACCCCGGCTTCGAAACCAGGTTCTTCTTGCTGTGAGTCAACTGCACTATGCATTGTGCCGCCATGCTCATACCCGTGCACACCCAGACACGTCACCTCATATTACTCTTCCTTTACTTTTTAATCACTCCTCAAATATCACTAAATAAAATCCTAAGGGGGAGAATATAGACTGTGTGATGCCACAGAGAGGGCACTGCTTTTATTTCCTTATGATTATTTCACAGTAGTGCGTGTAAATTCTGTGTGGATCTATATAACAAAATGACCATATTGTTTATAAAATTGTAGATTTTATATACACCTTTATTTAGTTACATAACCAAGTCTCTCTTTCTATTATAATGAATTATAATTTATAAGTATGTGTGTATGTGTGTGTGAGTCTTTGATATATAGATGAATAAGAGCATCGCATGACTTTAAACCCATGAGTTTATAGATTGTATAGCTTTCCTATAGAACCAGACAGATTAAAATTTCTTCAAGGCAGCTTGCTTTGAAAACATAGAAAAAGGTTATGATGAAATTTCTTTTTCTAAAAAGATATTTATATTTTTTATGAGTTCATTTCGGCAGACAACTAGACAAAACACATGGCAATAACTTTGACCCCCATACACATACACAGATGCCCCGACATTACCTTTCAAAAACCCATTTTCATCCTTTTTGATTTTGCAATATATTTATGGTTTATTTTAGTTATTTGCATTTTAATGAAACCAAAACACTTTCTATTTTTTTGCTTTTTATTGAAATACTTTTATTGTTAATTGTTTTTGCAAACGCTTGATCAGAGCTAATGAATAACAATTTTTTTCCACATCTTTATTCCCAGAAATATTTAGTCAGATTCTGTCTCCCTGGGATATTAATATGGCATTGCATAAATGTTAAATCTGTCCTTTATTTCTATAAAAATACAAAGAACAGACCAGTGATTTTGATGTGCACAAGTAATAATACATACACTATATTTCCAAAAGTATTTGCTCACCCATACAAATGATCAAAATCAGGTGTTACAATCACTTTAATGGGCACAGGTGTATGAATGCTTTAGCATACCAAGACATTTTGGACAATTCCATGCTCCCAACTTTGTGGGAACAGTTTGGAACTGGCCCCTTTCGCTTCCAACATGACTGTTCACCAGTGCACAAAGTAAGGTCCACAAAGACATGGATGACAGAGTCTGGTGTGAATCCTGAATCTGACCTTATCCCATATTTGGAATGAATTATAGCGGAAAACTTCTCGTCTAACATCAATGTGTAACTTTACATTTGCGCTACTGCAAGAATGGTCGAAAATTCTCATAAACACACTCCTAAACCTTGTGGACAGCCTTCCCAGAAGAGTTGAAGCTGCAAAGGGTGAATTTTCTGATGAAGTCGTCAGGATGCTTTTCAGAACAAAAATAGAAATGCATATGAGGCAAACGTAACTAACACTGATTTTTAAAACCTGTTGTTTGATCAGTGATGTTTGGGACTGTTTATTTTTGTGTTTGGTTAAGTTTTCCTGTGATGGAACATAGATGCTAAAACATGCTCCAGAAACATAATGTCAGTGACTTGTTTTGAAAAGTGCTGGCATGGAAAGCTGAAAGACGGAAAAAAATGTTATTTAACCCTAATTGAAACAATCATGTTGAAAGACACATCCTGTGGTCATAGAAAATATATAAATATAATATAATTACTGGCATCTATTTAGCATAGAAAACATATAAAGAGATTTGGGAGACTAGTAAAATCAGGTTAAGAGCTTTTAAAAAGTGGAAGGACAGTGGGGAAACGCCATCTTTGAGGAAGGAATGTGGTCGGAAAAAAATTGTATCTGGAGGGAAATCAAATCAAATCATTTGAAATGCTTAAAAGTGAAAGTAGGAGCATTTGCCCATACAAAATGCGAAGGGAATTTCTTTCGGTGAGGCTAACTGGCAAAAATGGCTAAAAATATTTGCTAGGGAGCATAAAGTTGGACTCTGGAGCAACAGAAGAAGGTCACGTGTCTGCTAAATCCAGATTTACCCTGTTTCCTATTGCCTACTGTACAAGCCTGTGGGGGCAATACAATCTGAAGTTGTTGCAGTTGGTCAGGTCTAGGATCAACAATGTTATATGCTAAACGAATGAGGTCAGCTGGCCACCTGAATATACTGAATGACCAGGTATTCCATCAATGGATTTTTTGTTTCCCGAATTGGACAGGCATATTCCAAGATGACAATGCAAGTATTCATTGGGCTCATATTGTCAAAGAGTTGTTCAGGGAACATGAGACATCATTTTCACTCATAGGCCACCACAGACATCTGCTGTAGGAGATGTTGCATCATGGTCCAAATATCCCATCATCACTGCAAGGTCTTAGGGAAAAATTAAAGCAACTCCGGACAAATAACTTTTGAGACATTACAGAAACTTGTGGAAAAGATGAAAAAGTGAATATTGGCTGTAATCAAAGTTTAAGGCGTTCCAGTGAAATATTAGGCTGTGTGTGTGTGTGTGTGTGTGTGTGTGAACTTTTTATGTATTTAACAGACAAAGGACAAATATTTTCAGTAAGTTCAATGATGAACCCATTTGTTAAATATATAGAGAACACAAAAACACAGCAATCACTGTATGACACCACACATCTTTTTAATTATTCTTATTCATACGCTGAGTTTGTAAGTTGTTGTACACAAGACTTAAGCTGCTCAGAAGTCTATATTCACTAATACATTTGTTCATGATGCATTCCATACATTTTAAATATGAGAAACATTTGAACTTCAGGCAGACAAGTCAAGCACACGCTCTATGTTTACAAAGCCTCATTGTTTAAACTTGTGTAGAATGAGGCCTGGCATAGTTCTGCTGAAATAGACAGTATACAGGATCTCTCCAAATATCATGTATCAATGGTGAACTCACATACAATATATGCAGATCAACCATGATGTGGGCACTGATGCACCACATAGCATCACAGATTATGTCCATTTTGACCCAAAACCAGCTGAAACATCTCATTCAAAACTAACTGATTTACCACAGAAAACATTTCCATTGTCTTTTATTTCTTCTTAGGCTTAAGACCCCGTGATCTTGCTAGAGTTTTTTTTAACAAAATGAATATATTGCTTCCTTTTTGCATAAGACAGACTTATATTGCATATCTTGATGCAGCAGAGGTCTTAAGTGACAATAATTTAGTACCCCAATCCCATGTGTCTATGTTTATAACAGTAACCTAATGTAAAACAACACCGTCTGAGTACTTATTGTCTTATATATTGAGCATCCGTATTCGTTGCAATATTGAACTGAAAAACACATTTTGTAATTGATCTGTCAGAGGGCATTTAAGAGGGCACTAAGGGCTTAGACACAATAAGCACAAGAGCACATATGAGCACACGCTGATGCAGCAAAGGCAATTCTGAATTAGAAATGTATGTACAGAATACAAGTGTCACATTCTTCAGTTATCTCAACACCTTTACTACATCCAGACTTTCTTGAATAACCTTACATACAGTGGTCCTTAAAAGTTAATGAACCCTTTAGAACCCTTCCTATATTTCTGCATAAATATGACCTAAAACAACATCAGATTTTGACACAAGTCCTAAAAGCGGATGAAGAGAAACTTGTTAAACAAATGAGATGAAAATGTTATACTTGGTAATTTGTTAATTGAGGAAAATGTTGAAATATTACATATTTGTAAGTGGCAAGAGTATGTGAACCTTTGCTTTCAGTATCTTGTGTGACCCCCTGACTTATGTGCTTATGGTCATTGTCTTGACGAATGACCCATGGTTATTTGAGATTCATTTCATGACAGATGTCCTAACAGTTTCCTTTAGAACTCTCTGATATAATCACCATCAATGATGGCAAGCCGTCCTGGCCTGGATGCAGCAAAACAGTCCTAAACCATGATACCACCACCACCATGTTTTACAGATAGGATACGGTTCTTATGCTGGAATGCAGTGTGTTTCTAAACAAAATGCAAATCTCTCTAAACATCATTTAAACTAAAAAGTTCTGTTTGGTTATATGTATATTCTTCCAACAGCCTTCTGGATTGTTCATGTGATTTTTAGCAAACTTTAATTTGCCAATGTAAGGAAGACCTTTAGTTGCTTCGAATTTACCCTGGGTCCTTTGTGCCCTCACAGTCTATTACATGCCTTGCTCTTTAGAGTGATCTTTGTTGTTTAAACACTCTTGGAGAGAATGCCTTGAATTTCCTCCATTTATAGACAATCTGTCTAACTGTAGAGTCAAACTGTGTAGAGATGGTTTTGTAACCTTTTCCAGCCTGATTAGCATCAACAAATCTTTTTATGTGGTCCTCAGTAATATCATTTGTTCATGCCATGATGTACTTCCATAAACTGTTCTGAAGAGCAGATTTTGATAGATCCCTTTTCTTCAAATAAAACAGGGTTCCAATACTCACAGCTGATTTTCATCCCATTGACTGAAATCACCTGACTCTACTTACACCATCAAATTAACTGATAATACTAGAGGTTCACTTACTTTTGACACTCACAAATATGTAATATTAGATCCATTTCCTCAATTAATAAATGGCCAAGTATAATATTATTGTCTGATTAGTTTAACTTGGTTCTCTTTATCTAATTTTAGGGCTTGTGTGAAAATCTGATGATATTTTAGGTCATATATAAGCAGAAATATAGAACATTTATATTCATAATTCATTAGGATTAGGGTAAAAGTAATAATTTATAGCTACAGTGCTTTCCCAAGTGCTGTCCCATCACTTTCTGATTTGGGGTTTTAGTTCCAGGCTCTTTGGTTTGATCCTGAACATTTGTTAATGTTTCTGTGAATTTCCCCTGTTTCCTCCTACCTTGCGAAACATGTTAGAGGTGTGTTTGTGTGTGTGTTACACTGTGATGGCCTGACCAAGGTGTTTTCCCACCTTCTGC
>JAOUQV010319570.1:0-12399 GCA_028565295.1 Aspidoras spilotus
TTCAGCCATGACTTGTCGCTACTTGGAATCGAACCAGGGACCTTCTGGTCGCAAGGCCGGTTCCTTAACCACAAGCCCACGACTGCCCCAAGCGAGCTGGGACTAAAAGATTGCCATTTCGACCCCCACTCAGAACAAGTCACGGCTGAAGTTCTTTTGAGCAAGGCAGGTGGGTTAAATTAGTATCAATTACTATTTTTTATTATAAATAGAAAACTTTTGTGCGCCACTGTAATAATCTCTTTTATTTCCACTCTCAAACACACATGCATATTTCCTCAAGGTATTTTAAGTTTTTTTTTTTTACCAGTGACTTTGATGGAATTACACTCACAAAAAATCTCTATGTTCACTACACAAACCACCACTGAGGTATATTTCTTCCCTATGTCTTATATTCAAGTTAGTCCGTGCTATATACAGAATATTTATCAGTTCTGTCTCTGCCATTAGCAATATTTTTATTTGTGATGGAATGACATTGTTAGTGGTGTACATCCAGATATAGAGCATTAGCAAGAACAGTGTAGTCTTTGCAACAGAAGAACTGGATGCCTTAGGCGGTGTCAACATTCCCATGGTTAAGGTTATAAAAAACCAAAGGTTTTCCATGATAGATTTTCATGCAGGAGCTAAGGATATACGGCTTTGTCAGAGTGAGGTTACAAAGAATAATTCAATGTCCAATGAAGTAGTGTTCTCTGGCCCCATTGCAATTTATCTTAGAAAATTATTATTATTAGGTTATGGTCACTGAACTGCTGCATGTCCGGGTGGTGCTCCACAAATCATGTAAGCGTTATAGACAATCTGAGTACCTTTGAGGGCAAAACTGGCCTGCTAGTGCGTATCCTTTGCACTCAGAAAGACGCTGTTCTCTTAACTTGCAGCATAGGACATAGTCTGAGAACAGGCCTAGTTAATGTGTGACTATGCAGAGTAAATGCCAGTTAGCAGGCGAACATGCTAAAGTGATACTCTTACTTCTAAAACACTCATTATTTATGAAACTTATAAAGATTTATATATACAAACTGCATGAAAGAACAGTCACCTAAACTATCAAACATTTTTAGTGCTGCTAAATCAGCATATATCTCCGATTTATTTGAAAAAGTTTAGCCTACTAGAAAAAGACCAACTCAGGCCCATATGCATCAAAAATATGTTTTTTGATTATATATTAGACAATTTCAGTTCTGTTAATGGTACTTTTAAATCATGCTGATCAGCAAATTAAAGTAACCAACCTGTGTACTAGACCTCTTACCCACATTGCCCTTGAATCAAATTCTAACAGGAACAACGGAGCTGCTACTAAAAAAAACTCTCCGTTTAGGACTGGTTATTTACCAAACTCCTATAAATTATAGTGATTAAACCTTTAATTAAAAAACAAGACCCTGACCCCAAACAACGTTCCAACTGCAGGTCAATCTCAAATCTTCCTTTTAATATTAAGGTTCTTGAAAATCTTGTAGCACACCAGAAATATCCATAACTACACATAGACAACACCTGTGAACTAATTCAATCAGGTTCTAGGTCCCATCACCTAAAAAGGTTCAGCTCATACCTACATAGAAGGAACTAGTTTGTCCAAATAGATAATAATGTTTCTGAAACTGTATGAGTGGAAGGTGGTGTCCCCTAGGGATTAATTTTAGGGCCTTATTTAATACAAAGTGTTAATCCTAACCCTATTGCAATTTTTTATTTTATTTATTTTATTTTACTTTTAGTTCCCCAAATTTCAGACAAATCTTCACATATTTGGTATTGAAATAATCAGAAATGTGAGCCTGTTAAAAGTTATAAATTATATATGGAACTTTAAAAAGAACATGGCCGCTATATCTTGATGAATATTAACGATAATGTTTGGGATTTGTATGTCAAAAGGGGCGGAGTTATAAATAAATGTTGTTTTTTCAGCATCTAAACATCAAATGTATTTCAAACTTGCTATGCAACATCTAGACACAAGTCCTCATGTAGCTCTACCTCAAACTTACTATACAGCCTTAAGACACGGCCCATAGTCGGAACTTTAGCAAGAAATGCTTGTATGCATGCTATAAATAAGCTATATGTGCTATAATTTAAGCCCTACCTTTACATTGTGCTCAGATTGTGCCATGTTTGCTTGGACCCAATTAACTGCCATTTATGGCTATATTCGGTATATGATTCCTCTTGGTAAAATCGTACATGGGTATGGTACATCCCATCACTGCTATGCGAATGACAGCTATATCTAGCCTTTAACACATATAACTATGTTTCCCTTCACTCTGTATGTGAGTGTCTTGAACAATACATCACTAGCTGAATGGATCACAACTTTTTAGAGTTGAACAAAAATAAAATTGAGATTAACCTATTTGGGAATAAACAGAAAAGGCAGAAACTAGCGGTATATCTAAATTCTAAAGTCTTAATATATACAGAGCTAGCTCATAACTCTGGTGTAATAACCAACTCTGATCTTAGTTACAATAGTCACATAAAATTAGTAACCAAATCAGTGTTTTACCATCTTAAGAACATAAACGATATCAGAGATATTCTTTTATAATCCGACCTGGAGAAACCCCTTTATTTCCAGTTAAACTGATGGTCTTTTTACTGAATAAGAATGCAGCTTCCAGAGTGCTAATTATAGGTAAAAAAGGAAAACACATCACTCCCATTCTCAAATCCCTACACGGGTTACATGTGATAAATGTTATAGATTATTGTTAATTATGAAATTATGTATATGATTACATCACCCAAATGAGGATGGGTTCCCTTATGAGTCAAGGTTTCTTCCTTACTTACTCAAGGAGATTTTCCTTGCCACCGTTACTCATCTGGGATAAAAACATTTTTTGTAAAGCTGCTTTGGGACAATGCTTATTGTTAAAAGCACTTTATAAATAAAATTTAATTGAATGTATGCCACAGAATAGATTTAAAGGTTTTGTTGCAAGTACATAAGTCTTTAAATCGCATTGGACCAGCTTATTTATCTGATTTGCTCCAGGAATATGTTCCAAGCAGAACTCTTAGATCTTTAGGAACTAATCAGTTAAGTAAAGACTAAACTTGAAAAAGCAGCATTTATTTACTATGTTGTTGTTAAATGGAATCAGTTACCAGAGAACATTTGAAAATCACAGACATTAAACAACTTTAAATCTAGACTGAAAACTCACCTCTTTGAGCTGGCTTACAGCTTAGTTTAAATTTTTTTTTAATCTTTAAATGTTCTTTCTTTTAAAAACTCTGTTTTAATTTATTCATAATTTGTTTAGATAAAGCACTCTAATTTGCATCTATGGACAAAACATGCTATATACCTCATAGTGGCAAATGATCCGAGTTGTGTAGCCTTTCTTGTGTTTCTTAACCTTTGTGAAGCTTTTGATACATTGATCATACTATTATCCTTCACAGACTAATTTATGGAGTTTCTGGGGTTAAGAGAATGGCTCTCATGGTTTAGATCTTATTTATATGACTGTTATCCGTATGTAGATTTAATAGATGTCGAGTGTAAAGTTCTGTGTCCCACAGGTTCTGTTATAGGCATACTACTGTACTCAATATAAATCCTGCCTCTGGGTAAAATTATTCAAAAACATGGTAGCAGTTTGCCTTGCTATGTAATGATACACAGTTATATGTTTCAGCAAGCCAGATAAGAAAAATCATCTTGAAAAAAGTTGAGAATTGTGCAACGGACATTAGATAATAAGGCTAAATAACTTTCTTATTCTTACCTCTAATAAAATAGAAGTACATGATCTTGGACAACAGGCAGCTAAAAATAAGCTTTCAGATTTCAAGGATGGAATTCAATTCTGGTTCCTCTTAATATTTCTTTCTTATCGCCTTAAAAAGTTTTCCCCTGCAACCGTTGCCTTCCGGCTTGCTAATTAAGGATAAAAAGTAAATAACAGTATTTAATTTTAAAAGCTATACTTTGTGACAATGCTCCATTGTAAACAATGGTAAAGAAATAAATCATAACTAAACTGAATCTATAGATCTTTTGTTCCAATAGTGACAGAAGAATCAGACCGTCTGACTTAACACAGGCTAGACAGATAATAATCTACTTAGAGTTTATTGTTTAATGACAGCTCAGCTAAGGCAGTAAACATTATTCAAATGGAAAAAACCAACCAGTCAGTAAATTTAATACAGTAAGAAATATTGTAAAATTAAAAAATGTGTCATATATTGCCACAAATGTGCTGTTAAGAGGTCCCTTTGCGCAATAGAAATTCTCTGCATTGTGACTATGGTCTGCATACTGTACACTGCCATATCAAGGGATTAGGAACACCTGACTAATAACAGGTTGGTCCACATTTTTAATTAATTACAGACTATAGGCAAAGGGTGTGTTCTCTACAAGGTGGTGTACATCCTCCATCATAACTCGATCCATGCTCACATCTTACAGGTTGCACAAGCCAATCTGTTTACACGTTTCTTTCTGTGCAGTGTACAGATCATTCCCTAACAGGAGAGTTCAGTGTAGATTAACTACCCATATATACTTCCAGAGAAAGGGATAGAGAAAAAGAGAGAGAGAGAGAGAGAAGTACGCTAGTTACTTCTCTTTTTAAAAACTTGCATGGGATTGCATTCCATTTTAGCTTCCTTCCTGTTCACGCGCGCACACACCTTACTTCATGAGGGTTAACGTATAAGACTAAGACATTCACCAGTTTGTTTTCCAAGCTGTGCTGTGGGAAACTTGGCACAAGTAAGATAACTTACTAATGTGCAAAGTCTTAGTCACACCATTCTTTTTTTTCCATACAGATTGGTCAAGATTTTTATGAAGACTGAAGAGTCGGTATGAAATGATTTTTAATTTCCAGAAAATGCTTTTTCTTCAAGAAACTCTCAAAAAGAAGAAATTGTGATGGTTAGAGTCTCTGGAAGAACTGCAAAAAAAGGCTTGCTGTAAATTAGACAATTGTTAATTTTTTCTTTGGTTTAATGTGACCGTTAATAAGGACGGTGATAAAGCATAATCAAATACCAAAATAAATTCTAGCACTACACCATAATGAAAATAATGCAGTCAGCCGCAAAGAGGGGTTTCTGTTCATAAGTAAAATGGGTCACATATTGAATTTTTTTCATATTTGAAACCCGTTTTTGCCCAAGAACAAGCTGGATTTAGGCCTAGAAACGGCATGACAGATTAGATAACAAACCTTTATATCATCCTGAAGAAACAAGAGAAAGAAACCAGAAACTGTAATTTGTGTTTTATTAATTTAACAAGGGCATGGTACATCCTAGACAACTTTTTTAGACACCAGGTCCAACTTTTACGAAATCTCTACAGACAAGAGTGTGCAGCCGTAAGGACAGCCAATCACACATCAGCATGGTTCAACATAAGGAAATGAGTGTATGCTGATGAAATAATCTTATTGCCGACATCACAAGATAATGTACAGGAACTGGTGTCACATATTGAGAAAGCTGCAAAGTAATATAACATAGTGGTCAATGCAGCTAAAACAAAAGACATACAGACATACCAGAGATTATGATGAAAGGAAGAAATTCAGAGCAAGTGGACTTGCTCTAAATATTGGGATTTGGGATGCAGAGTAATTAATATTGCAGATTGGGCTTATGAAATAAAATCAAGAATGGCAATGGCCATAGTGGTGATGGTCAAACTAACAAAAATAAGGAAAAATAGATCAAATATCATCAACACAAAGCTATGACTGATGAAAGCCTTGATGTGGCCAGTAGCCACATATAGATGTGAAGCCTAAGCACGGAGGAAAGAAGAAGAAAGACATATTCAGGCTTTTGAGAACAAGAAGAAACAGAAGACGTGGAAGACTGTAAATAACCTAGTTGGACATCACAATCTGGACTGGATTATCAGGGACCAGACTGATACAGCAACACAAGACCAAATGAATTGCAGAAATTCGAACTCATCTGTGAAGCCAAAAATCCCAAAGTGATATGATGGCATATGACATGATAAATCAATGAATTAGTATATCAGTAATTAAGTACAGTGGTTTGCAAAAGTATTCAGCTTAAAACTTTTCCATTTTATCACATTACAACCACAAACAAATATATTTCATTGGAATTTCATTGGAAAAACCAACACAAGGTGGTATACAATTGTAAAGTGAAAAAGAAAATTATACGATAAAAAAAAAACATTTTACAAATAGAAAACTGAAAAGTGCGGTGTGCAAAATTTTCAGCCCCCTTTACTCAACCAGTTGCATTCAGAAGTTGCCCGATAATTGATAATGACTAAAGAGTCCACCTGTGTGTAATCTAATCTCACAAATACAGCTGCTCTGTGACGGCCTCAGAGGTTGGTTAGGAGATTATGGAGTAAACAGCATTATGAAGTCCAAAGAACACACCGGGCAGGTCAGGAATAAGGTTGTGGAGATGTTTAAAGCTGGCTTAGGCTATAAAAAGATTTTCCAAGCTTTGGACAATTTTATGGTGCACTGTTCAATCCATTATCCAGAAACAGACAGAGTATGGCACAATTGTAAGCCTACCAAGACAAGGCTGTCCACCTAAACTTACAGGCCAAACAAGGAGAGCACTGATCAGAGATGCAGCCAAAAGACGTAAGGTGACTCTGGACAAAATGCAGAGATCAACAGCTCGGGTGGGGGAATCTGTCCACAACTATTAGATGTGCACTGCACAAATGTAGTCTTTATGGAAGAGTGGCAAAAAAGCCATTGTTAAAAGAAACCCATAAAAAGTCCCATTCGCAGTTTGCCCGAAGCCGTGTTGGGGACACAACAAACATGTGGAACAAGGTACTTTGGTCAGATGAGACCAAAATTTAACTGTTTGGCAAAAAATGCAAAACATTATGTGTGGTGGAGAATTAACACTGTACATCACTTTGCACATCCCCACTGTCAAATATGGTGGTGCAGCTTCATGCTCTGGGGCTGCTTCAAATTCAACAGGGACAGCGAAGTTGGTCAGAGTTGATGGGAAGATAGATGGAGCCAAATACAGGGCAATCTTGAAAGGAAACCTGTTTAAGTCTGCAAAAGACGGAGGTTAACTTTCAAGCAGGACAAGGACCCTAAATATAAAGCCAGGGCTACAATGAAATGGCTTACAGAAAAACATATTCATGTGTTAGAACAGTCCCAGGTCGCCCGATCTGGGAATTGAACACGGGTGAGGCCACAGCACTATCCACTGCGTCACCGTGCCGCTCGAATCAGTAATAAATAATCCAATAATTAATTAATGCAGTGAATAAGTAAATCTGCGATTCAGTGAATCGGTAATTAGGCAAATTAGTGAATGAAAGAATAAGCAAATCAAGAAATAACCGAATAAATAAATCAGTGACTATTATGATCCCTGGATCCTTAACTTTCTATAATGAAAGTCAGTTTCTCAGACACATAATACTTTTGTTATAGAATTAAACTATTAATTGTTATTATATTCTATATATTTTGTACGTCATGTGTATAAGACATTTCTAGTATCTATTTTCTAGTAACAGACTCTGGTGAAGCATCAGAAAGAGCGACTGGCGTAATACATGTGCCAAATCGGCAATGTTAGTGAATCGCCATTGCAACCCCTGACGGCAGAGAAAGGCCAAAAAACAAAAAAATGAATCCATATTTCCCTTGTAGTGTATGTTTTATCTGCAATGTTATCTGGCTCTAACCTGCCGATCTCGCCGGTGATGTGAAAGATGGAGTCCAGCGGTTCGGTCACTATGGCAGTCTGGATATCCAACAGCAGCCCGCTGCGGGACTCCGAACGCCTCCTCGCCATCATCCTGAGAAAAAACAGGGGAAAATCTGCAAAACATATTAAAAACAAATTATTTTATTTTAGGAGTATACAGCTTACTGATGTTGACATGACTAAAGAAGAAAGTCAATCAGCATATTGTTCTGCAACTGCTAGTTTATGGCAGACCAAATGTGACAAAATAAGTAAATAATTCATTACATTTTAGAAAAAAATAATGAATAAAATAAATTAGTATGGCAAAACACAAATGAAATAATTTATTTATTTATATTGGTCATAAAAACAAATACATTATTTGTATAAATAAAATTAATTAAATAATTTTAGTATTAATAATACTATTAATATAAAACAATGTAATTCTATAACTAATATGGTCGATGATATATATGATTCTGATTATAAATTAGAAAACGTGAGTTCTGTTAACGCGACAGTATTAAAATCACATTAATCTCAGTGGCGCAGTGGTTGCCTCACAGCAAAAAGGACCCAGGTCCGAATGGGGCGATCTGGGAAATTTCTGTTTGGAGTTTGCATGTTCTCCCTTTGTTTGCATGGGTTTCCTCCTGGTACTCTACTTTACCCCCCACAGTGCAAAGATATGCATACTAAGTGAATAAACCCAAAAGGGTGAGGGTTGCATCAGGAAAGGCATCCGGCATAAAACATGTGAAAGTGATACATTTTGCCACTATGCTTTCACACAGCGGAATTGGTCCTCTGCATTTAACCCATCCGTGCAGTAAAACACACAAATACACACAAACAGGTGAAGTAAGCACACGTGCCCGGAGCAGTAAGCAGCCAGCACAGCACCCGGGGAGCAAATAGGGGTTAGGTGCCTTGCCCAAGGGCACTTCAGCCATGACTTGTTGCCACTTGGAATCGAACCAGGGACCTTCCAGACCCCAGTCAACTCTCAGACTGCAGATCTCAAACCTCCCCTTTATAGAATTTAGTGCTTCTCTTTCCTAGACTGGAGCATGTTGTAAGAGTAAATGTCAACTTAACAGCTCTCTCCTGGTTTAGATATTTACTTGTGGAAATGTTATCAGTATATAGACTTAAAAGGAGATGCAAATGTGTATTGTAAAATGAAATGTCCTTTAAGGTTCTGTTTTAGACCAACTACTTTTCTCCCTGTATATGCTGCTTCTTGGTAAAATTATTCAAAGACATGGTATCAGTTCCCATTTTATGCCAATGACACACAGCTGTATGTTTCTGTAAAGTCGGATGAGAGGCATAATCTTAGCAAACTTCAGAACTGTGTAACAGACATTAGAAAACGGATGCTAAATAACTTTCTTCTTAACTATGATAAAAAGAGATGTACTTATACTTGGACCACAGGAAGCTAGAAATAGGCTTTCTAATTTTGTATCAACTTTGGAGGATAGTTTGTTTGTTTTATTGATTTATTACAGTCATCTTTGACATTGATAGTCATGTTGACGACGGGAACAAGGTCATATTCATACACAAGTTTCATATTTTACACTCAAGTAATAGACATCAAATCAGTGACAATTTAGCAGCTCAAATTCTTCTAGCATGCATGTCTTTGGACTGTGGGAGGAAAAAGGTAAACCCATGCAAACACAGGGAGAACATGAAAACTCCACACAGAATTTCCCAGGTCGCCCCATCCGGGAATTAAACCCAGGTCCTCTTGCTGTAAGGCCAACATGCCGTCCTGGAGGGTAGTTTAGTCACTCCCTGTGAAGCAGTTAAAAATCTTGGTGTGATTATTGATTTCAGTCTCTAATTTAAATGTAGACAACATTACCAGGACAGCCTTCTTCATATTAGAAATGTGCACTGACACACCATAATGCTGAAACACTAATTCATGCCTCCAGATTGGATTATTGTAATGTATTGAATTATTATTTAATATTTTTATTAATGCCAACATTTTTATATATATTTTTTTTCTGCAAGTATATTTGTAACTTCTGTTCAATTTGTTTATTAATTCATTGTGTATTTCTTCCTACTGATATGGTAATGCAGGGGCGTGTATTCAAGTTCAGATTTAGCAATCAAAACCAGAGACATATTTATTGTTGACATATATCTATATTGTATAATTTCCCCCCTTCTTAGATTATTGTTTGATTTGTGTGTCCTTAATTGTCCCCAGGGAATAAATAAAGTTTTCTGAAACTGGAAAAGCGCGCGGGAAAAAAAAAGAGTGTGAGAGAGGTTTTAAGTAAAAGAGATGCGGGAATTTCGGTAACGGACCTGCACAGAAAGGTGCTCGCGTTGATCAAACGGATCGGTTTGTGTATTACGATCTAATGGATCGCTATTAAATAATATTTATTCATAAAGTATCTTATTCACGAAACAGACACATTCTGATAAAGTACTATCAACAAATAGGTTTGGCTAAGACACCATAACGTCATTGATGAACAGCCCCTTTATTACCATATAAGGACAAACAAATAAATAGCTTCGGGAAATAAATAAATCTATAAATAAATCAAATAAAAAAAGAAACAATTGAAATAAATAAGCAATAAATAATTAAATATATACAAAATTCAGTCAGGATGTGTAAGGAATGTGAATGAATACCTACACGTAAGAAAACATTTTAAATTATGCACGGTTTTATGAATAGATTTATTTACTTTCTTTAACATTCATTATTTACAGTTTTAATCAACAAATTACCTTTATTGTAATTTACTTGCGTTATTATTTATTTATTTTGGAAAGTTTTGTCGTCCACACTAGTTCAATCAGGAGTTATAAAGTATAATAAATGATTTAAAAAATATTAATACAGCTATATATAACTTCTTAACACGTATATTTCTGGTCATTTGACTTTGCACAAGTTAAGCAGGTTTGTAAATAAGCATCTTATTTTTACTTACCGAGAGAGAATCTAATGCTAACAGAAAGTTGTTGCGTCTCAATAACTCAGGTCAAATTTAATCCGTATCTTTTTCTCGTTTAAGCGATTATCCACAGAAATGTGCATCCCCCAGCCTAAGAATTAAACTTCCTTCACACAGGACAACCTTCTACGCCCTACACCAAAACAAACAAAACACACAAACGGACACTCTCTCCCTACTTTACTCACTTACAGTTCTTTCTCACAGGCACAACTATCCGTGTTTTCCCCCCAGATCTTAGATTTACACTAAAACAGATCATTTAGCTCATTTAACTTATGTAATACGGTAATAAAACGTATGTCTTGTTCTTTATATATGATCACACACTCCCTTCCTCCTTCTGGATTTGAAAAAGTGCATCAGACGTTTTTTTCTCACCGTTGACACGCTCTTACTTCCGGGTTTTAATGTGACGTAATATACAAGATCCTCAATATAGGAAAAATGTGTGACTAAATATATTGTGGCATCCGCCATTGTGGATTGGGGCGGGGCTAGGGGCAGCTTAGGAGGTTTGAGTTTATGTTCACGTACTCTTTTATGTGGTATTAATGTTAGTAAATGTTTAATAATGATTAATTTATGCATTAATTATAATGTGACGTAAAAGCAATAACGCGGAAACACAGCGTACAGGAAAATGCTCTTTATTAAAGAGCAAGCTGTCCCAGATAGCAAGGCGACATTGAATCAATGCTGATTTTGGGTTTTTTTGGTCGGTTTTGATTGATAACCATAAATTAACTGTAAATCAACTGTAGCTGAACATAGAAATAAGGGGTACAAGAAAAAAAACAATTTAATAATAGGTAATTATTAAATTACAAATACACAAATTACAATATGGTAAATTACTATTTTTTTGTTTAAGTTATGTTTGTGCCCCTGTTGGCAGAAGAAAAGATCGAAACACAGAGATTAAACCTGTAGATTAACTGTACATTAACATAATTTTATTGTTACATAATATAAACAGCACAAAACACTTACTGTTAACATTTTTACACATGATTCTGTAGTAAGTTTTAATTATATTTAATTTTATTTAAAATATTTGTTTAATAAATATAATTATCAGAATAATATTATGATATTAAATAATGTCTTTCTCATCTCTTGGTTTTTCCCAGTCACCAGGGGTCACCACAGTGAGTCCCTCGCATTACAATCTGGCTATGTTTTACACCGGATGCTCTTCCTCATCCCTACGGGATTCGGAAAGAACAATTTAGCTTCTCCAATTAACCTTGTCTTTGGAATGCAGGAGGAAACCAGACTACTCGGAGAAAACCCGCAAAAACACGTGGAGAACATGCAAACTTCACACAGAAATTTCCAGAGTCGCCCCGGAACCTCTTGCTGTGAGGCCACAGCGCTATCCACTGCAACACCGTGCCGCCAGATGATATTAAATAATATAATAATGAAAAATAAAAAACATCCTTTACTAATGCCCCTCCCTTTCTTCTTTTTAGAGCTGGCCTTCTGGAGGTTTATCCAGAGAACAGGAGGGCACGCCATTCAATTCACTTCAGTTCAATTCAATTCAATTCAATTCAATTCAATTTTATTTTATTTACAAAAAAACGTTTTTTTTATCCCAGATGAGTAACGGTGGCAAGGAAAAACTCCCTGAATAAGTAAGGAAGAAACCTTGAGAGGAACC
>JAOUQV010319588.1:0-12398 GCA_028565295.1 Aspidoras spilotus
GCATCTGTGACCAAGACAGCAAGTCTTTGTGATGTATCAAGAGCCACATTGGGGTGTTTTGGAGGAGCAAGTCAGGACATGTTTTTCTCCACCAGCATCACACAGTGATCTGGCCACTATCCTGCAAGAAGAATGTCTTAAAATCCCGCTGACCACTGTGCAATACTTGTATGTGTCATTACCAAGACGAATTGACGCTGTATTGGTTGCAAAAGGAGATCCTACACCATACTAATACATTATTGTGGTCTAAAACCAGGTGTTTCAGTTTCATTGTCTAACCCCAGTATTTCAGCTCTGCAATTATTTTTACTTTTAACACAGCATTAAAACAATTAGTCATGTTTTGTGTTAAATGAATACAGATGAGTGCTACATTTTAATACTAGTTTCATCATTCATATTCATGTTTATTTTATCATATTTGTGGAAAGGTTGGGTAGATTAATTGTGTCTATAACTCCTTTCCCCAATTGCAAAATCATCTCAATTTCTTATTTTTCAGGCATCTAACTCTACTTTTTGCTACCACCTTATCATTTCATTTCCAAAATACTTCCTGTCCACTTCCTCTACCTACTTTCTCCTTTTTTATCCAACTCTTCTATCTTTCTGTTTTTCCCTCTGATACTCACTGCTGCAGATTGAATGTTTCAAGCTCAACTTCCGTGAGAACGCCCGCTCTCGCACGGACCACGGCGCTGACATTATCACCTGGCCTGTCGTGGGTGACAGCCCCGCCCTTCCCCATACGCTCCGCAGTAGTGTCTCGTACAACGACTCATTGGTGACTGCCTGTTTGCCTCGTTCCTCCACCACCCCTGCACTTTTCTCGGCCTCAGAGCAAGACATAAATGCTGACTCACTCCAAACGTGACTTTTACCTGTCATTTGTTAACTCTAATAATTTTGCACCATGGGTAAACGGAGTATTCAGGATGGCAATTAGTTTGTGAAAATGAATTGGTGTAATTTATTAGCCGGCCCTTATTTAGCTGTATAGATTATATTCATTAACAGTTTTTTCCCAATCGACTCTCTCCTGACTTTCTGAAGCATTTTCTTTGATGTAGTTTACTGGTTATACATGACCTGAATCCTTGTGATCCTATTTAGAAATGTTAGAGGAATGTGTGATGCTAAAATGCATTTGAGGACCCTGCTTCAGTATCTTTAAACCTCTTAATTCAATCACTCTCCTCCTTCATAGTCTTTCATGCAAATTGACATGAAACATATATAGGCGATCTCAGTTGTTGGTTTCAACTAAACTGCTTAAAATGTTATGTTGTGGTGTTTTTGAGTGACTATTGTGGCTACAATACAATATTTATTTTTATTTGTATGCTTAGATTTGCAATTGTGTCATTTTCTTTATTAGAATACAGCAATACAGTGGCCTATACGTATAGGTAGACATCATCTATGTTTTGAAATAAACATGTACACCTCTAAAATATCTCAAAACGTTTATGTTCAGCAAATGATGGTTTTTGAATGATTAATTTTACAACTGACATAAGCATGTATTTATGGATGTTGACTGACGTGTGACCTGAGTACATTTGAAGTGAACCTATTGATTATGTAACGCTGACTGACCTGATGTTATGCCGAAACTTCAGTTTGAAATTTAACTGCGGGAAAAAATGTACGTCATTTGTCTTGATGTTTAGGAGAGAGCCTGGATCATGACTACATTTGGGAAGATACTTTTAGGAATATAAAATGTCAGTCAGACTTGTTGATTGGCTAGATCAGTTGCTTTTAATCCGATTTAAATGATCTGTAAATGTCCTTAGTTCCACTTTCATTACAGATGCAGTTGTCATGCAGAACTTGTTAAAGAGGCACTGAAGAATGATTCGAGTCACATGTATGTTCCAAAAGCATGTTATATACAGCAGTTATGTTATAGCTAATTTCTCTTATAGCATTTACTCCTAGTTATTACTGAATAGCCTTTTAATTCAGAAAACCTTATATTTCGTGTTGACGGGGAATAAAAGGGTATTAGTTAAGCAAGAATACCACACAGTGTATGTTGCCTTATATTTAAATATTGCAGTGAGCTCAAAAACACTGCACTCAAATAAGTTCAAATATAAGTTAAATACCCTTTATTAGAAATCCTCGCCTTCCTACTGTGCAGGATTTTAAGCACTATCTTTGAATCGCGGCAACTCCACAGTAAGCTTTATCTGAGTAGTATTTGAAAGTGCCAATGATAAGAAAATTGATCAATTTCTTTTAAAAATGTTTATGGACTATGGAGGAGCAAAGCTTATTTTGGTTTGTGGGCAATAATTATTATTAATGTAATGGCGAGTTTGGAAAAATAAAGAAATAAAGGTTTGTAGGTAATTGTATTTGAACTATGATGTCCAGCTGTTGTTATATGCTCTGAGTATGGTTCTTGTTGAGGTCTGACTTTCTATTTGTAACCTTCATTTAGATAAATAAAATGTTGTGGTCATTTTAACTCACTTTCCTAAATGCAGGCAGGGTTTTTTTTTTTTTTTTTTTTAATGAGTGTATTCTGCTTTTTCCTTTAACAACCTATTGTTTCTCATTAGTTATAAGTTCACAGCTATATGTAAATATATATTTATACATTCAATATTGGTGATGAAAAGAAAATGTTGGAAATAAAATGAACATTAATCATGTTTTAAAAAGTACGTCAAGTAAAGCTTTTGAATGTTAGTAAGAAGTGCACTTCTTTTTCCTCTTCTTCTTCTTCTTCCTCCTCTTCTTATTCTTATTATATGCCTTTTTCTGAGAAAAGGGCTGAACTGAAAAAATGGTTTGTATTTTCGTTTCCCACTTTACTGCTATTGCTTTTGTGTTACGGTTGTGGATGTGTGTAGAGGGTTACTCCTTAAACAACTGACATCCACAGGCATTACAGAGTTTCAAATGGTTCCTTTAACATCATCATCATCTAGTCTTACAATATTGAGAACACATTTGTATATGCAGAAATAGTGTTCATACAGTATAAAAAAATAAATGTTTGATTTACACGAGACTAGCAATGAGAGCAAATCCTGCAATTGGCGATGCAGTGTGAATTTGGATCTACCAGTACTTACCAGTACTTATCACAGAGCCACAAATATGAATTATTATCCCTGATGACTACAGTTTTGGGTAAAACTACAATTATCTATATGGAAGTATAGAAAGGCCCATAAACATGATTAAGCTAAAATATTTGACTAATGTAAACATACTATGAGCATGCAGAACATTTGGAAAGTGTGTGGTAGCTCTTACTCTTGCGTACTGTGTCTTTTGCAGGTTTTCTGTTTCGCCTAAACCAATTTGTTTTGGATTTCTGTTTATTTTCTGGTTTGCTGAAGTGTTAATCGTGGTCAATTGTTAACTATTGATGTGATAAGTAAACATTAAATAATATAACGTGTTTAAAAAGTATTGCAAATGTATTATTATGATTTGTGTGTGTTTTCTTGACACTGAACTGCAATGCATAGTTCTGCAGGTAATTCTTTTGGTTCAGATTTTTTAGGTTAATGAGAGTAAAAATATGTACAGTGTGTGCTGGGTAAAGGATCAGAGAATTAATAGAACAGCGGAGGAAAAGGCAAAAATGTAGGCTCAGGAGAAAGTCCAGTGACCTTTGTTGGACAACAAAATGAACAAAGGTTAGCCAAGAATACAGTTATACATGTACTGATTTAGATTATTGTCCACGAGCCACAGATGGCTTTGAAATCTATGAATATATACAATGCATCTTATTAGAATGTGCAAGTACACATACTGTTATTTGTAAGGATGGGTTTAGAATAAGGAAATAAAACAATATAGCGGATTAAAATAAGAATTATTAAATAAGGTGTAACCTGCATAAGCATAGAATGTAAACTGCCCAAGAATTTCAATAACTATAAAATATGTTTTACACATATAAGTGCTTACTTTTAGGGAGATGTATCTGATGGTTTTTCTACCTATTTATTGTAGCACAGATAGTATTGTAACATTATTATGAAGTCAGTAGTTTGCAATATCCATTTAAATACAGTGCTACTGAAAAGTAATTTGTCGAAATGACTGCAAATGTAAAGATAATAAATACAAGACAAGTGCAGAATTAATTCAAAACAAGATGTGTTTGATTCAACACTGTTGAATATCAGACATGCCATTTTAAATGGAGGGATGAACATTTGTTCCAAAACACAAACCCGATAACTAAAAAGTTGGGACAAAGAACAAACTGTAAAAATGGAAGGCAATAGTTTACAAATCTAAAAAAACTGATATTGTATTCACAATAGAACATACAACATATCAGATGTCAAAAGTAAGACATTAAGACATTTCATGCCAAATATTGGCTCATTTACATTTTCGTGACAGCAACACGAATCAAAAACATGACTAAGTATAAAAATAGCATATTGGAGTGGCAGTGGCTCTCAGGAGTAAAGATGGGAAGAGGATCATTAATACCCCTAATTTTGCACAGACAAATAGTGGAGTGATATCAGAAAGGAGTTTGACGGTGTAAAATTTCAAAGATTATCAAACGGAGCATAATATCAAAAGATTCAGAGAATCTGGAGGTATTTGTTTGCGTAAGGCCGGAAAACCATTCTTCGGGCCCTTAGATGGCGCTGTATCACATACAGGCATGATTCTGTATTGAAAATTACAAAACGGGCTCAGGAATATTTCAAGAGACCATTATCCGTGAACATAATTCACCTTACCATTTGCCGTTGCCAGCTAAAACTTTATACAAAATCCAGAAGTGCAGACATCTTCTCTAGGCCATATTAATTCGTTGTGGTCAGACGAATCAATATGGAATGAATTTTATGGAATATGAGTTTTATGGAAATCAGGGACACCTTGCTATTTGGACTAAAGAAGAGAAGGACAACCCAAGTTGTTATCAGCGCTCCAGAAGTCTGGATGGTATGTGGTTGCATTAGTGCGTGTGGATGGGCAGCTTACACATCTGGAAGGACATCATCAATGCTAAATGGTATACCTAGGTTCTATAGCAACGTATGCTCAGTTCCAGAAGACGTCTCTTTCAGGGAAGACCTTGCATTTTCCAACAATGCCAAACTACATACAGCATCAATTACAGCATCATGGCTGCATAGAACAAGGGTCCAGGTACTGAACTGGCCAGCCTACAGTCCACATAGAACACATTTGGCGCATCATAAAACGAAAGATATGACAAAAAAAACCAAAGACAGTTGAGCAACTAGAATCCTACATTAGACAAGAATGGGTTAACATTCTTGTCCCTCAACTTTTTTTTCTTTTCAGTCCCCAGACGATTACAGAAAAGAGGATGTCTCACAGTGGTAAGCATGGCCTTGTCCCAACTTTTTTGAAATGTGTTAAATCGAAATTTAAAATTACCTAATTTTTCTCTTTAATTAATACATTTCTTCAGATTATACATTTGATATGTCGTCTATGTTCTATTGTAATCTAATGTTCTGTAGATGTTGTAAGTCATCTATCTAAAAACGCTGTTGTTTTAAAGTCTGTCAACAGGAAAGTGCATGATATGACATCATTTAATTAGCATATCAAAGTTTCTTTATATAATATTCAGGTTATTCAGAATAACACAATGGCTTTTGTCATACATTCAGGCTACAAATATAAAATTTCCTTTCAAAGCGCATTGAATGTTTTGTCCAGTAGGTGGTGGTATATTACAAATTTCCATCCCTGGCAATTAAATATTGCAAGTGGAACTTTTTGATTTTACAGACAGATAGACAAAGTGAGGCTCGAATCTTCCCCACTGGTACAGTGGTGCCTTAAAATTGGTAAACCCTAGAATTTTTTAATATTTCTGCATACATGTGAAATGAGATGAAGAAAACCAAATGAGACAAAAATACATAAAACCTGTTCAATGGCTCATTAACACATATCTAATCAGCCAATCAAATTGCCATAACTAAATGCATTAAGGCATATAGCGGTAGTAAAGACAACTTGCTGAAGTGCAAACTGAGCATCAGAATAGAAAAGAAAGGCGATATACTTGACTTTGGACATGGCATGGTTGCTGGTGCTAGACAGGCTAGTCTGATTACTTCAGAAACTGCTGATCTACTAGGATTTTCACTCACAACCATCTCAGAGATGGTTCCCGAAAAGAAGAAATTATACAGTGAGCAGCAGGTGCAGAAATACCTTGTTGGTTAGCGGTCAGAGGAGAATGGGCAGTTTGGTTTGAGATTATGCAAAGGCAGCAATAAGTCAAATAAGCATTACCTACAACCAGGGAAGCCGGAAATGGATACCACAATTCACACAGGCTCACAGAAATTAGACAATAAAAGATTGGTAAAATGTTGCCTTGTTCTGTAGTCTGGATTTCAGTTGCAACATTGCGACCCTATTCAGATGGTATGGTCAGAATTTGGCTTAAACAACATGAAATCATGGTTCCATCCTGCCCCATGTTAACTGTTCAGGTCGTGGTTGTGGTGTAATGGTGTTGAGGATATTTTTTGTCACACTTTGTGCCACTTAATACCAATTGAGCACTGTTTAAATGTCGCAGCCTACCTGAATATTGTTGCTGACCATGTCCATCCCTTTATTACTACAATATACCGTCTTCTGATGGCTACTTCCAGCAGGATAACACACCATGTCACAAAGTTCATCTTATCTCAAACTGGTTTTTTAACATGATAATCAGTTCACTATATTCCAATGGCCTCCACAGATCTCAATCCAATAGAGCACCTGGGATGTGGTGGAACAGGAGATTCACATCCTTGTGCAGTCAACTGGGTGGTGCTGTCATGTCAATATGGTCAAAAGTCTCAGAGGAATATTTTCAACACTTTGTTAAAAGTATGCCACAAAGAATACAGGCTTTCTTAAGGTCAAAACATTTTACTAGTAGGTCATGTTATATAAGCTGAATTAATTATGTGGTTCGAGCAGGTTTTGGTGTGGGTGAGAGGGGCTATAATTGAAACAC
Organism: Aspidoras spilotus; assembly: GCA_028565295.1. Classification (NCBI taxonomy): domain Eukaryota; kingdom Metazoa; phylum Chordata; class Actinopteri; order Siluriformes; family Callichthyidae; genus Aspidoras; species Aspidoras spilotus. The sequence goes on from JAOUQV010319588.1 coordinate 7,007, forward strand.
CGCCACTAGTTCCACTAATCTAAATCCACTAAGATGATAATTTTATAGTGAATGTCAAGGCTGGAAACAGCTATATGTGGTTTCTGTAGAGAAAATGATTAAGGTATGGAAGTAATTTTGTTTAGTAAGTAAGTTTATGTTTTGTTTAGTGCTTCCAACATTGCAGTTTAAATCATATGACTGAAAGAGATTTTGTTGCTGCAAATTTCAAACCAGTAAGCTATAGCTAGCTAAGCAATGGATGACGGGGGTGTGGCTGGTTGTAACAGCTTTTTAAAAGTAGAAACACTCAATTGATTTTAATAATTTTACAAAATTCCTAGGCAAAATGAAGACCAGCAGACGTGTGCCTGGTAACGTTATTTAAAATAATCTGATCAGGTGGCAAAACATTACAAGTCAGTAAGTTCAGATGTGAAGGCATATGGGATTTGTCATGTAAAGCAGAGCAGATACTGCAAAAAACTGCAGAATCTGAGAGACCAAGGGTCCAGTGATCTTCCCAGGGTATGTTAGAAAGTTTTCTAAGAGGTCCAAGAGACCTGTATTTTGTACTGAATACATATGAGGTACATGTATGACACACTAGGCACTAAAGACCAGAGTAGAATTGAATATTAGCATAGAAATAATTTTTTGTGTATATGCAGGTTTTTAATATGCAGATTACTTTTACTGTATTGAGGGTCTGGGGGGGTCAGAAAACCAGGCGGAATTGCGCTGTGTGGCGATCTTAAGGCACACCTGTGCAATATGTATGCTATATAATCCGCTAACACTAACCGCTAAAGTGTGTCAATAAAGTGTCTGTGCGAAGTTAAGTGACTATGAATTTCCTACCCTTCATAGTCACTTAACTTCGCACAGACACTTTATTGAAACACTTTAGCTATATCTATAAGTTTAACTATAGCTATATAACTTTATCATACACTGTCCTGTTATTATATAACAATGCAAATGTTATCATATCTGTATATTTGCACATATTATTACTGCTCTATTCATACTTGCTCTATGTACAACACATCAACAGTTATATATAATATATGTTATATTTGCTGCTAAATTTTTACTTTTATTCACTTCATTCACTCTGTATTTACTGTGTACATACACACATTTATCCATAAACATATATAATCTCATTTAATATATACTGTAAATAATAACCCAGATCATCCTCTGTGTATATACTATTTACATTCAGTAATTATTATTCTATATTCTCATTCCATGCACTTTATTGTAAATAATAATGGTAATAATACTGTATTTTGCACTTCTGGTTGAATGCTAACCGCATTTCATTGGCTCTGTACCTGTACTCTGCACAATAACAAGTTTTAATCTAATCTAATCTAATCTAACACAATTTTACACAAGTTTGTGAACAATATTTGAGAGAGAAAGGCCTCTTGTGTACATAGAAAAGGTCTTGGACCTTTGGCTTTAGGCTCATTAAAAAGTGTTGCATTTATATTTTTGTTTAGTAAAGTATTTTAAGAGTATCATTTTTTTAACCTTAACTTGGTTAATTCCTAACAACTTGTTAGCTTATTTGTTGACTGGTAGTGCAGGAGATGAAGCATGACATTTCACATTAGCACCTCATTTCTCCTAAATCAAAGAAAGTTTAAATGATAAATTCAGTATCCAGCAGGTGATCGAGTATTAGCAAGTGTGTATGGTTTGTTTGTTGAAAAAAGTCTTCAGAGATTAAGCAATAATTACTTTTGGCATTAAAGTTTTACATTGGATGAAATGAATTGATAGTTTCAATTGTTTCAAATATTTCAAAAGTAATTGAATTGATTGATTTACAGTTTGAGAAATAATTATATGATAATCTGCTGATTTTTCAGGTTTACACTCTTACAAAGACATGAAAAATAAATCAAGTTATATGGTACTGTAAGTTTATATAAGGGAGAGAAACAGAATATTAACAAAACATTTTATTTAAATTAATTTGTATTTGATGTTTTCTAGGTGAAATAACTATTTGATTCCCTACTAACCAGCAAGAATTATGACCTTCACAGACTGGGTTACATCCCAGTGGGGCACACAAATTATTCCTGTCCATTTAAGAAAGTACATTTAGTCACACCATGCCCAAGGCTGGAAAGGGCTACAAGATCATGCTGCTGGCACAATAGTTTGAAAATTGATGAAGTACAAGATAAGTTAATTACACTCGCTTTGGAGCTCCATGCAAGATATCACCTCATGGGGTAAGGATGATTATGAGATCAGTTAGGTATCAGCCCAGAATTACACGTGAAGAGCATGTTAATGATGATGTTGAAAGCACAGTCACAAAGAAACCCAATAATAACACACTTCATCATGACGAATTGATATCATGCAGTTTCTGCAAATTCACTCTGCTTAAGACGGCTCACAGGCCGATCTGAATTTTATCATTGAATACCTAAATGTTTCAGAGAAGCCATGGGAAAATGTCAGACAAGAGCTCTTTGGCATGGACTTGACTCCCATCTTTCGAGGCATAGAAAGGCTAGATATGACCCCAAGAACACATCCCTCCTGTTAAACATGGTGGAAACATTCTGCTATGTGGCTGTTTCTCTGTTAAGAGTACCAGAAGACTTCAATGCGTTTAGCGGCTGATAAACAGGCCATGTACCATTGAATCTTTAATGAGAACATCCTTGCCTCAGCCAGAACACTGAAGATGGGTCATGGATGTATCTTCTATCATGACAATGACTAAAAACATATGACAAAGTCAGCAAAAGCACCATAGGAATGGCTTAAAAAGAAGCACATTAACAACTTGACGTGGCCAAGTCTGTCTCCGGACCTTAATCTAATAGACAATCTGTAGAGAGAGCTCAAAGTTCAAAGAAACAGCCTCAAAATCTTTCAGAGATCGGAGAGTTTATATATAGAGAAAGAGTGGGAAGATGTTTCTCCACTCTGCTCTTTTAATAAAGAAATTATGAATTTAATCAAATGGTCAAATGGCAACTCTCCATGGAGGACATTGAAGACCTTTATCTAATTAGGACCATGATCAAGGGCGTTTTGCTGATTGGATTAGTAACAGCTCTCTGAGCACACTATAACGCTGCCCAACATTATTGACAAATTGGCAGAGCTGTCAGCACTGAGACTATGACTTTGAATTGCAACATGGATAATATCATAGCTCTGCTAAATTAAATTGATCGTATAAGAGACCGAAATGGACATATAGACGATGCAGTATAGGCTATAAGAAGTGTAATTTTTTATTTCCTTAAGAACAACAAACCAGGCTTAATCTATGTTTTGGCTCCCTCTAAATTTGTTTTAACCCTCTAAAGCTGTTGCTGTGACATTCGTCTGGATAGAACAGAGCGTAGATAAGCTCTATTTCTTCCCAAGGCCTTCAATGCGTTTAACCCTTACACCCTGTGGGTGCACGGAGTGACATTATCCCTCCCCCTTATGCCCTACCCTGTGGTATGTCTAGTTCTTACTGTTATGTGATATCTTAAAGTGCTTTTTTTGTGCTGAGGTTTTTTTACTAAATGCTTTTTTACTATTTTGACCTCCCTCCATGTTTTTCTTTTCTATATTCTGTATTATTTCCGAAAAGGCAGTGCATGCATGCGCAGCGGCATTTCTCTTTCCAGATAGTCTGGTGCTTTTTTTTTGTCCTGTAAGTTTCTATGTCTTTAGCATATCTTGTGGGACTGTGAGGAACGTAATTTTAATCTGTATATGTCTTGTACATATTGAAGATTTGACTATAAACTATCTTATCTTATATTGCATTATTAAGGCATCAGACCTTGGTCCCAGGCCCTGGAACATTTAGACATAGAGTAGAAGCCAATGAACCATTTCTGGAACATAGCTGAGGTCTAATTGATGGAATCCAGCTTTTACCTTGTTCCTAGCCTGCCTTATGTTATGCAGTGCAGAACCAAACCACATAATCTTTGGGCTACAAGCCAAAGAACAGCTACAAATCTTGATGGTAAATAAAAGTTTTTCCAACCGATATCACCCTGGCATCTTATAATGTATTTTGGGCTAAAAAAAAGAACAAAAGATATAGACCACACTAGTATCTGATAGACCACATTAAATGACACTACTAATAAATGGAGAGGAACCATACTATTAAGATGGTCAAACCCCTTAATCAATTAAACACTTACTTATATGATGCTCCAGATATTTGCAAGAAAGACAAAACCTGCATCTGTGTAAACTGCTAAAGGAAATGTTCATTCAAAACAAAGCAGAACTGTCTTTGTATTTCATTCAACTACAGTCCTAAACAGAAACATTAAAAAAGTTTAAATTATCTTTAAATGAAAGGGAAGATGTAATTAAATAGAGTATTTCCTGCTGTAAAATTTCCCTGAAGCAGAAGTGATATTAACCCAACAACCAAGACATCACAACACATTTACTTACTTTAAAAAGTATTAAATACAGTCTTTGGTTAAAAAGCAATTTGTCTGTCATGGCTCTACTGCTATTTAGCTGGGACTGTGATTATAATCCTCCATGGGGTTGTACTGGGGCTTGCCACATATATCGATCTGTCTGTCTCCTGTCCCTCTGTCTGTCTGTACGTGTGTGTCAGTGTGCGTCCTGGTGTGAGTGGCCACGCTGCAGGTGTGAGCAGAGCACCAATATGACACGCAGCTGAATTCTATTTATTCTAATTACCTGGTCTTCATTATGTGAATTATGTGAATGTGTTTGTGTGTTGGTGACTACCAATAGTTCGTTTCTGTTTTACTGTTTAGCAACTTTTTTTTTCTTTTTTTTGTCTTTCACAGTGGCTGGCTTCCAGTGATTTATTAGACTATTTAGATCGGTACCGCAGCCTCCTGATGCCCTCGCCTCACCTGCCACATTTCTCACCTATTTTCCTGTTTTTGTGTATATTTTTTGTCTTTGTGTTTCATGTTTATTGTTATTAATAACCTCACCTCATCACCTTATTTTGCAGATGAAATATTAAGATATAACGGCACTATTTTGCCCACAATTCATTTTAGCTTACAATGGAAATGTAGTGCAATGTAATGTAGATGCAATAAAAATGCAGAGTGAGAAGGATGCTTAGAAGCCCTTATTTATTCTATATCAGAGAGACGGGTTGTATGTGGACAAAAGCACTGCAAATTTACAGGAAGGTTCACTCTTCATCGTGTCCTTTCTGTAACAAATAAAGAAGATAATATTATTAATTTACACTGTTTTTTCAGGTTAATGAATTTCTGAGTAATGTTTCTGGTTAAAATGTAAAAACTTGCTTACGTACCTTGGAACCAGGGTCACGGCTCTTAGCTCTCAACTTGTTAACCTGGGACTCTGCAATATCAGCTCTTTCCTCAGCCTCATCCAATTCATGCTG
>JAOUQV010319602.1:0-12396 GCA_028565295.1 Aspidoras spilotus
AAAAGCAATTCAAATACAGGGATAAATTAAGATGAGCAAAAATAACTTTGCCACAAAAATACTAAAATTAGTAAAAAACAGGCTTTACAGCACAGAGAAGGACAGAGGTTAGACAATGAAACTGAAACACCTATCATAAATTGGACAAGCCTGGAGCCCAATCTTCATTAATTGCACACTGCACCAGTAAGAGCAGAGTGTGAAGGTTCAGTTAGCAGGGTAAGAGCACAGTTTTGCTCAAGCCATAACAGAATAAGTTACTACATCATGTGATGAGGCTCCGACATGACAGCACAGAAGGAAGTATAAGGCAAGCATTTGTAGAGAGTCAGAAGAACATCAGAAACCTGACTAATCAGCCATTCATAACAAGGTGATGACAGTGTATGACATGACAAAGTGTTATGTATAATGTTATACGCTCACTGGGTGCTTTATTAGGTACACATTTCTAGTAAATTCAATTTTTGTACTTTCAACAGAGATTGTATTCTGCATTCCATGGTTGAGCAGTTGAGTTACTGTTACCTTTCCATCATCTCAAACCAGTCTGCCCATTATATAGGATTATATCCTCTAATCGGGGATATATATTTTTCAGACTATTCTCTGTAAACCCTAAAGATGGAAAAGCCCAGTAGATCAGCGGGTTCTGGAATATTCAGACAGCCTATCTGGTACCAAGAACCACGCCACGTTTAGTAACTTAAAACCCATTTCTGTCACATTCTTATGCCTGGTTCACACTTCAACAAGTTGCCTTGACCACCTCTACATGCCTAAATGCATTGAGTTGCGGCCATGTGATTGGCTGATTAGATATTTTTGTTAATCAACTGAACAGGTGTACCTAATAATGTGGCCGGTGTGTTAATAACTTTGTTGCTTTTATGTTTACTGACATGCAAACCATTTTAAATTAAAATTAAGGTTTGAAAATATAATCATTTTGTACGTACGTAGTAACGCATTAATATAAAATAGACTACTTTTCGGCTTGCTAACAAGCAGCCTTTGCTAACTCGAGGACATTAGTGCTAGTATAATTTGTGGTAAAACTATAATCCGTGATATTTACAGGACATTTGTAATAACTGTATATTGTTGTGATGTTATTTATAATAAACCGAATTAAGATGTTTAAAGTTGGGAATAAATGCGGCAGCTAGTTAAGCTTGTAAGCGGTGTTTGGTGCAGCATGACTCAGCCGCACACTCGCCGTCCATTCAACTCACTTTAGCCATTTTCTCGCACTCGGGCAGTCGCTGGTCTACAGTAGCGCTGTAATCAATTTCCATCTTGACGATTTTGCCGTCTGATCTTTCAGCCCTGTCGTCCGACATTTTGACTTCGTTCTAAATTGACAACAATCTCTGAAATCCAATTCACTGTGACCCTACTAGCATCCGCTGCTTTATTGCTGTTGTCAAACCAACAGGAAGTTCTTCTTATTCTTCTGTGGTGTTTAACCTCAGCTTACAACCATACATGCTGTATTACTGCCACCTATTGACACAAGTATCTATACCCTCCTAAATTCTCAGTGCTACTTTCTTCTTCTTCTTCTTCTTTCGGCCTTCTCCTTTTTATCAGGGGTTACTGCCACCTATTGACACAAGTATCTATACCCTCCTAAATTCTCAGTGCCATAAGGCCCTTTTTTTTTATCACATTCCAAAAAACATGGCTTACTGTCTCTTAACCCTTAAAAACACACAACATCCAGTCTCATGCTTCCCAATTATAAATAAATTCATATTTCTGACGACCTATTCTCCCTCCGGTTTCCTCCACTTACTATGTACTGCAGTGCAAAAATGTCTTTCCCTTGTCTACCGTTCCCACTATTTTGTCATATTTATTGATGAATCCCCAGACAATACTTTCTCATTCTTTATGATACTTTACAATACTTTATGAGCATGTGTAGCAACCTGCTCTGTTTTTCACCCATACAAACTCAATTGCTCTTCCTTGAGCGAGTACTCTGTACTTCCATATTATAAATAAAGTCCTATTCGGATTTGTGGAGCCTATTCTTGCAAATAAGCTTTCCTCCCTCCTGTTTCCTACATAGTACACATTTACTATGTTTTGCAGTGTAAAAAAATGTCTTCCCCTTATCTCCTGTTTCCACTATTGCTGCCATAATTTACTGATGTATTCCTAGGCAGTAATTTTTTTTCTTCTGATATAGACAGCTTAATCTGTATGTCTATCTACACTGGTATATACTGCTTAGCAATCTAGTCTGCTTTTTCATTTGTCCTCAATCATTTAAACCCTCAAAGTGCTGCTACCCATACAAACACAATTGATCTTCCTTAAGTGATAAGCTGAAAGTAGGCACACTTAGGACACTAAACTACACATATTGTCTGTTTTTTTGATGCTCCGAGATGGTGCTTGATAAAGAGAACACACCATCAACAACCGGAAATACTTTTTCCACGGAAGTGCTTAGCTCGAGCACCCTCTAGCTGTGCGGAAAAGAACGCCATATGTTATGATTTTTTTTGACGTTAGTGTTTGACAGGAGGAGGAAACGTCAAGTCGTTGATATTTTTCCCCGGTCGATTTATTTATTTAGTCTCGGCGTACAGGCAATATTTATAAAATAGATAAAGTTTTGAAGCTGCTATTGAGTTTTCTGTTTAAACGCGTTCCTACTTCCTCCGAGCTCTTTTGAGTACGGAAGTAGCTCAGTCACTTAGCCAGCTCGCTAATCCGCGGCATGTAAACATCTCAAATGGAGGGTGTGTCCGAGTAAAAATTTTACTGATCTTTTTAAAGGATTTTTTTTGTAGGCAGAGTATGGGCGACGCGGCGAAAATTCAGCGCCGGGAGCAGATAAGGCGCTGGTGCGGCTCCTTCACTGATAAACAGGCGGCTGTGCCACGGAAACGCTGGCGGAATGAATTAGAGTATAACCGGGAAGATGGAGAGAGAACACGGGACGCGGACCATCATCAACTTGGTCGGCAACACATCAAACAAAGGTGACTTAATTAAAATAATGATATTAATAACGACAAATTATATATATGTATAAGACTTTTTTTATTTTAGTTAATCCCACCACACTTTGGTATTGAGTCTTACTCAGTAAAAGTAGGCGAATTTCTTACTCATCACAGGCGGAAGTCATTAAACACGTACAGTGCAAAGCAGAAGATGCATCACCTACAGGTTTCCTTTCCTCCTATACATCACTTTTAAAATATCTTACATCACTTTTAATATATTTGTCTGAATTCTCATAAACTCGGATTTCTAAATTTACCTTATTACCTTATTCAGCATGTGTAGGGACTAAGTTGGACAGCTGTCAATCATCAGTCCACAGTAGAATGTGTCAGGTCAGACAAGCATGTTTGTTATACCTCCCAATTTTACGTTAGGTCCTTATACCCGCTATCTCATGGTGTTCTACAGGGCTTAGTTATTTGCCCCCTTAGATTTACGTCTATGCCAAGCCATGTTCCACTGTCCCGCCTGATTCGTTGTTTTAAGATAAACACAGTAGGAATAAAATAAAAGCCATAGTGAGATGATATATTTTATTTAATCTGCTTTCAAAGCAATTTATACATTTATAATTATTATTATTATTTTTAGTTACTTTACTTTCTTTTTTTTGTGTTTACTGTGGGGCAAATAGTATTTAGTCAGCCACTGATTACTTAGAAAGATGATGGAGGTCAGTCATTTGCATCTTAGGTACACTTTTATCTATGAGACAAAATGAGAACAAAATCAAGAAATCACATTGTAGGATTTTGAAATAATTTATTTGTAAATTTTGGTGGAAAAAAAGTATTTGATCTCCCACAAACAAGCAAGATTTATGGACCTGTAATGTCTTCTTTAAGAAGCTCTTATGTCCTCCAATCGTTACCTGTATTTATAAAACCAGTTTGACCTCATTATCTGCATAAAAAACACCTGTCCACAGTCTTAAACAGTGTGCACTGGTGTATTTGTCAGCTCTAGACATGATTTGTCATTTGGTATGACTTTTTGTCTGTTTGGTTTGCTCCCACGTGGCCATGGACGATTTACCAACATGGTACTCCATGATATCAGAGGACGTTGAATGGGTTGCTGGTCAACTCTGTTCTGGAGCGTACTGCTCTCGGTGCTATGTACCACCACAGGCCTGTCTTAGTTTAAAGACAAATTAAAAACATACCTGTTTAGGCTAGCTTTTTATTGACCATCCTTTTTTTGATGTGCTGTATTGTGTAGGTGTTTTGTTTTTTGTAATACTTTAGTCAATCCTTGATTGTTGTAAGATATTATAAACAAATCTTGTTCTCGTTACTGATGCTGCAAGCCCTGTCTTTACTTGTGCAGACTTCTGCTTTTTCTTATTGCTCTCTTTAATTGTAAAGTGACCATGAGTTTGTGAAAGGCGCTTTATATACAGTAAGTTGAAATTATTATTATTATTTTTAAAAGGCGCTCACCCTTTCTTCTCGTTCTGAGAACTTCTCATCCTGTCCTTCAGATTTGTTTTTTTTTGCCTGTTTAGATAGCACATAAACACTGAAATATCTCCTCAAGAAACTTCAGTCTGTGTTCCTAGCATATCCTAGCACCCAGAGTTTAGAATAGTTTTTAATGTGCCATTTACATGTTCTTCCTGTGTCCATATCACATTCTCTGGTTTCCTTCCACCTCCCTAAAAGATGTAATTTGTTAGATTGTCTCAGAACACCGTGTATATTTGGATCAAAAACTATTGCTATCATTATGCAGTATTGTCCAAATTAGCAAACAATCAAAGACACGGGTTTGGCTGTCTCAGACTCATGCTTTAATGCTTTTTAATAAAAACAATCAATCTGAATGCAACTCACTGTAGTCAAGTAATGTCTACATTTTCTATGACATTACATCTGTGGTCAGTGAATCATTGACGTTCTTAAAGATCCAAACATGATTCAGGTATAATTATGTTCAGAAGCTTATGGAGACCATAATGTCACAGGAAACAGATGATCAATCATGGTTCTATTGCAACTACACACACTTATTTTTTGCGGTTAAATGAAACTTGTTTAAAAGTAAAAAAAAAAAAAAAGATTTGGTCATACTGTGACTCCAATATCTCTCTCCAGCTGTCACCCTTGCAGGCATAATTGCCTCTCTAGCCATTCTTTTCATTGCTAAACAAAATACACTTACTATCTTTCATAGTCTTTTTACATTTGCTTGGGTCAAGTTTCATAACTATTACCTCATAATTATTTTAATAGTCCCCGATTGTTGAATTTAAACAAATTGGTTAATGACTAAATCTATTGAAATACGTATAACATGACTAATGTTCCCGTGAGATATCATTTTAATGAAATATTTGCTATAACGCCAAATGTTTGTGGACACCTGAATATCACTCCTAGATAAGGGGCATTTGTAGGCTCGTGGTTAAGGAACTGGCCTTGCAACCTGAAAGTTCGATTCCCATTCAATCCTTGTTTAAATTCCCAAATTGTGATACAGCTGAAGTGCCCTTGGGTTTGCTCCCTGGGCAGTGTGGAAGCTGCTCATCGCTATATACAAGTGTGTGTATACTGTATATGTGTTTCACTGCACGGACCAGTTAAATGCAGAGAATCGATTCTGGTATGTGCAAGCATTGTGGCAAATAGTTTACTTTTACTTGTAGTAACATCCTACGTCTAGATTTCCCCCCTCTCTTTGCTGTAATAAAGCCCCACTCTGGTTGGAAGGTTTGGAATTTAAGTACCGCTGCATATTCAGCCACAACAGAATTGGCGATGTCAGGAACTAGTATACAGTCAGCGTTCCAGTTTATCCCTAAAGTGTGTTGGGTGAGTTTGAGGTTAGGACTCTGTGAAGGAAACTTTCACTTGTTGTAGCATCCCATATCCAGATGTAACCCACTTCTTTTGCTGTAATAAAAAATCTTTGGGGGCGGCACAGTGGCGCTGTGGATAGTGCTGTGGACACACAGCAAGAGGACCCGTGTTTGATCCCCGGGTGGGGCGACCTGGGAATTTCTGTGCGTAGTTTGCATGTTCTCCCCATTTTCGAGTTTTCTCCGGGTGCTCCAGTTTCCTCCGACAGTCCAAAGACATGCACGCTAGGTAAATTGGAAATGCTAAATTGTCATTAACTTGTGTATTGATATGTGACTTTGTGTATGATATGAGACTATGAGTATGACCGTGTTCCTGTCATTAGAATAGACACTGGTGCTGAGGATTACGTTAAACAATAAATAAATAAATAAATAAATACAAAACTTTGGCTTTGGAATTTGATTATGGCTACTATTCCGACATAAAAGCATTGGCGAGGTCAGGAACTGATGTACAGTCAGCATTCCAGCTCATCCCAAAAGAGTTTTCAGTGTTTTTAGGTTAGGGCTCTGTATAGGAAACTCATTTAGACTACAGTGTTCCCTACAGTTCCCATCCGATTGTTGCACATGCGTAGGAAGGGTTTATAAAGACTTAAAATAATGTCTAAATATTAAATGAGGGAACACTGAATTTACTTGTTCAAAGCGACTTGCATTTCTCTCCTGTATACATTTGAGTAGTTGACAGTGCTTTGCATAAGAGCCCAGCATTGGTAGCTTGATGATGCTGAGATAATGAACCTCACAGCAAGAAGGACCTAGGTTCAATCCTTGGTGGGTACAACCAATGGCATTTCTGTGTGAAGTTTGCCTATTCTCTGCATGCCAACGTGCGCTCTCCAGTTTTTCTTTCGTACTGAAAAAATAAACTGTCTGTCACAGCAATGTTAGGATGTTGTGGCTTGAGTCAGCCTTGTGTTTTCCTCATGTCTGCATGGGTTTTGTCCAGGTTCTCAAGTTTCCTCCCACAGCACAAAAACAAGCATTCTTGGCAAACGAAGATACCAATTTTTCCTGACTTGGTAGATGTAACGTTCTTCTTGATGTTCCTGTCATGAATAATTATGGCTGATGAACTGTCAAATAGTCTGTCCGTCTGGCTTCTGCCTATCTATCTACCTATACCTACCTATTTACCAATATACCTATAATCATGCAAGTACATCATGGAGAATTGTGAGTTTGTAACTTGTAGAAGTTTGAGGAATCACAGCATGTGGTTGTGCTGTATAGTTTAAAGAGCACACGGTGCTTTGGGATAAGTTTGGTGTAAAAGTATATTTCGGATTGGCATTGTTACTAGGACAACCAATCTGCTATTTGGTATAACACAAATATTAATGGTGAAGGAAAAGAGTGGGGGGTGGCTGTGTCTACTACACATACATGCACAGAGCAAGCCTTAACAAGCTCTCAATTCAACATTAGCCAGTGGAAAAGATAAAGAGCAACCAGAAGTACAGTTTCAAGTAAAATAAAGCGAAAGTGTGTGTATTAGTCATGAGTGGGTAGCTTGTATACTGTAGTTGTATGTTAAAGGGCATGTGCTATATGTGTTAGACAATCCATTAGCTTTTTTTTAAAGATGGCAACGTTTGGTTTAGGGAATAACGTATGTATTAAACAGCAAGGCGTATATTTTACTCTATCATTCACTAAAGGTTCCCTTGGGCATGTTCTTTGCAATATGGCACCATTGATTTAGAACTGAATGCCTCACGTTTCAGATGATTCCATCATGAATTCCGTTTCCTTTCACATAAGCCATGTTTTTCCACCTTATCAAATGAACATTCCACTGCCGTTGTGTGTTTTTTTTTTCCCCACTCTTTCTATTTTCACCTCCATATAACTCACAGTTTTAGTTAAAAATGTTCTATGTAAACAAAATGAAGTAGCCAAGCAATGTTTAGTATGAAAGAAGGTTCTTATATTTTGATTTGAAACTTAAAGGTGAATGAATATACACGTTCAAACCGCTTTATTAGGTACACCTCGTAATTATTTGGACATAATTTTGCCTTCAGAACTGCCTCAATTCTTCATAGCATACTTTCACAGATATAGAATTCCACATTCCTTGGTTTTAAAGAGTGGTTATTTAAGTTACTGTTGCCTTTCTGTTATACTGAACCACTCTGCCCATTCTCTTCTGAACTCTCACATAAACAAGACATTTTAGTATACATATTTTCTCTCTTTCGGACCAATCTTTGTAAACACTAGAGATGGTTGTGGGTGAAAATCCAAGTAAATCAGCAGTTTCTGAAATACTCAGATTAGCCCATCTGGCACCAACAACTCTGCCACGTTCAAAGTAACTTAAATCACATGTCTTCCCTATTCTGATGCTCGGTTTGCTCTTCAGCAAGTAGTCTTGAGCACCTCAGATAATTTAATTTATTAATCATATTTTATTATAAAATTATAGGTCATTACCTTTCTTTGTATTTATAATATAGTAAGGTCTGTCAAGGAATCTATAGCAAATTAATCTAGAGTTTGTTGCCTGTCAAAATGCTATAAAAAACAAAATGAACCATGATCTTGAGAAATTAATAGAGCTGTAATTTCATGTGTGTTAGGAGGCATGTTCGATTTGAGAGGACAGCAGAGTTCCTTGCAGTTTGCGCCAGTGGAGAAACGGAGGAGGCAAAGGAGATGCTGAAGGAGGTGCAAGTCATCACCAACGGAGACAAAGCATCTAGAGATGACGTGGTCAATTGTTCCAACACTGATGGAATCACAGCACTGCACCAGGTCCAAAAAATTATGCGCATTATATCAGGGTTTCTGCAGGGTATTAAAAAGCATTAAGTCATTACATTGCGCTGATGTTTATTGTGAGATTAAACCAGTCCATAAAAATAAACTAACAGACATATATGTCGGATTTTGGGAATCTGATATTTTCCATGTATGTTTATGGAATTATTCAGGAATTGAAGGGGTAGTCAATTTATATAGCTTATGCTTGCAATACTGGATATTTTCTCGTTGGGCTTCAGCATTTATATACCACTGCTAATATGTACAGATATTACTACTACCTCTGTTCTGTTTCTAATTTCATGATTATTTTTAATGCCACATCATACAAAGAATATCATATAGGGGAAAGACTTTATTTTGTATTTACTGTTTACTTAACTTTACTTTTTAAGATATTGTAACATATACAGAGATTGTGTGATGTCCCACAGGCCTGCATCGACGGTAGTTTAGAGGTTGTGGCCTTCCTCCTCTCTCAAGGTGCTAATGTAAACCAGGCGGACAACGAGGGCTGGACCCCACTTCACGTAGCATCTTCCTGTGGGATCATGGAAATTGCGGAGTACGTGCTTCTAGTGTGGCATTACAAAGTTGAATAAATTTTGATTCTTTTAACAAACCTCAAATAAGCTGCATATCGAGAAAACTGTAGGGTTATATGAATATGGTATAATTTCCATACATTAAATGCTAAGGAACATACATATACTCACTGATATTGCAAGGATTCCTGTGTAGGGACTGAGAACTTTCTGATTTATCAATAATGGAACAAGTTCTACTTATTTCCAAGTCTCTAATTCAGAACCTTAACTATGGTGCAATAATGTACAAAATGTAATAAATTAGTGGATGATCAATACTGGGCAGGGGGCATATAATAACTGATAAAGTGCCTCAATTGTCCCTGATAAAATGGTTTGTCGACTGCACAGCAGAAGACCATCAGTGGATATAGTTTCTGGAGACTAGAAGTGTGGTGCCAGTGTTTCAGCAGAAATCAGAATTGGAAGATCTGTCATCAAACATCCATTCTTACCGACCAATTGCATGTGGCTGATACAAGAGACACGTGTCAAACTAGTGAGATGACCATGCAGAGCTGCCACATGGGTCACCTTACATCTGGAGGATGTTTATTAGCTTGTGGAAGCTCTTCCCTGATTTTTGTGTGATATGATTAATCAAGAATGGTGGCCAACAATATTATTGTCCAGGTGTTCCTAATCCAGTCTTCGGTCAGTGAAATGAACAAATGTAAAATGTCCAGAGGACTAAATAATTCCATGATTCTACAGCCATATGTTGCTGGCCATGCTGTCTATCTGGGAGGGGAGCATTAATTTCTCAGGCAAGCACTGATGTCTATGTGGCTAATTTATGTGAAAGATGGAGGATAGTGTTTTCCTCCAAGTCTGTTATCCTCCCTGAAATACTGATTTCTCTTTATGAATTTAAAAATAAGTTAAGAAATTAATCAGTTCAGAAATTGTGATGAATTGTAATTATAATTTAATTAATCACACATTAGCCTAGCAACTTACTAGTGCTGAAATAAATGAATATATTTATATTTTTTTGATATGTAATTGTTTTACTTTGTCTGTAAGATACTTGTTGGAGAAGGGTGCGTCTTTGACTTCGGTGAACTGTGATGGTGATGTACCGTTAGATATTGCCAAAGAGGAAACCATGGAGGCACTACTGCAGGAGCACACTCTGAAACAGGGTGAGTCCAAGGGGGAGGAAGCAGGCAAAAAAAAGACAGAAAGCTCTTTTTGCCATGAATAGCACATCGCCCACTCACCGAGTCATGCAGAGAATAATGGCGCAAAGTGACACTGACGTCAAATGCCATTCTGCACAAATACTTATGTTTTGATTAGTCACTTGGATTGCAGTTGGTAAAAGAACAGTTAACAATCTCAGATATGCAGATTTCGTCCTATTAGCCAGATCACAAGAAGAACTTGGAAGAAGTAAGATCATGGTGGAAGGCAGATCTTTAGAGCATGTAGATTCTTTTACATATTTCTAATGTAATTTAACAAATGCTGTGGATTGTTCCAGTGAAAAGTCAAGAATGACAGTGGGCAAGGGTCAAATATACAATGATATGTAAAATCAAATCAATTAGCAGCAACACCAATCTACGACTGGGACTGGTGAAAGCCTTGGTCAATCCAGTAGCCGCATAAGGATGTGAAGCCTGTACACTGAAGAAAGATGTCTTTTGAGCACAAATGCCTCAAAGGGGTGTTGAGGATATCATGGATGAAGAAGAGGACCACTGAGCAAGTCTACAAGAGCTGTTACTAAACCACATTAAATCCTGCATGAGATGAGTCAAAAATATGACGACATAGGTAGAAGTGTAATGACAGGACTTGTGGAGAGGCCAGACTGCTACAAGCAGCATGAGACATAGGACATTAGAGAAAGCTGACTCATCCATGCAGCCAACTTCGTGAGGACATGACGGCGTATGACATAATGTTACATCGGTAAATTTGCTTTCAGTCTTAAATCTAAAAAAGACGTTGACAAATAAAATCCCCTTGTATCTGTTTGGTATGTATGACGTATGTATATCCACTTTAATTCCGAGCTTAGCTCCATGCAAACTACGTTTTTATTGGTTGAATAACATCATCTTCGACATCGATAGACGACAGGAACAAAGTTCTATTCATACACAAGACTGTATCTTATATTCTAATCATATCCATACACACGTCAGTGACAATGTAGCATTTCCAATTCACCTAGCATGAATGTCTTTGGACTGTGGGAGGAAACAGGAACGTGCAAACTCCACACAGAAATTCCCAGGTTGCCCCATCCAGGGATCGAACCCGGGTCTTCTTTCTGTGAGTCCACAGCACTATTCACTGCGCCATCGTGCCGCCCCGGCAAACTATTTCTAAATCCTGACACAACCACCGTTTGTGATCTTTGGCTCTGTTACACTTTGTGATCTATAAAAAATAGACGAAAGGGCAACTGAAAAAAGCAGAAGTAAATCTATTCTAATAGCCATAGCCTCCTTTACTCCTAAGTACTTCATGTTTAGGTATGAGATATAAATGATGTTTAACATGCACGTTCCACTTATTTTCCCCCAAATGTATTTTGTTCAGGTGTATAGACAGTGCTACCATCTCTCCTTATAAGTGTGTAATGAAAATATTATAATAAAATTTCTCAGCATATGGTCCTTGGATTGTGGGAATATATGTTGTTCAGAAGTCTTAGGAACTAAATTGCAAATTTTATTATGAATTCTACACTCCATACATATTAGATTTCCAAATGACATAAAAAATATTGTAGACTGTTGGGTTTTGTTGACAAAAAAAGAAGAGCTTGACAGTCATAGTCTCCAGAAAAACCTGAAACAGATGATCTAATATGTGCCAACTATATTACATAGAAAACATATAGCTGGGAACAGGTATAAGCTAAATAAGCTTTATAAAAGAGCTAAATTTAAGCTAAATAAAAGAACAGTATATAGTAAGTGGCTATTCTTTAGTGGCTTACTGGTTACTGTACTATATTGTTTTATGTTGAAAGGTATTTATTATTTTTTAAAGTTATTTACTTGGACAGGATTAGGAATGAGAACATCAGAGGGACAGCACAGGTTGCAACATTGGGAGACAAATTTAGAGAGGGCCGATTGAGATGGTTTGGACATGTGCAGAGGAGGGACAGTGGATATATTGGTA
>JAOUQV010319609.1:0-12395 GCA_028565295.1 Aspidoras spilotus
AACTCTGGTATGTCTCCCATAATGTTGTGTGCATTGCAATATTTTGAGCAAAACTGTGCTCTTACCCTGATAATTGACCCTTCACACTCTGCTCTTACTGGTGCAATGTGCAATTAATGAAGATTGGACACCAGACTTGTCCAATTTAGCCATTGTCCAACCCCTGTATATATATGCAAGACCAAGGTGTTTTTATCAATAAGCTTCAGGTTTCTTCCAATTTCCTAAAAACATCAAAGAAAGTTATTATTTTTGAGATTTTGTGAAGGGATCATGTTCCTATTGTTCCCATTAAAGTTCTGTCCAACTATTCTAGTGATGTCCTTGTCAGGGTTCTACTGAGGTCAAAATATTCAGGTGTGTATGTAGTTTTTTGTTGCATACTATGAAGAAAGCTCTTTCCCTGAATTCCAGCGAGGGGCGTGGTGCCTCTGTATTTTTCTGTAGCAGTGAAATGGGCGTGGCCTCAGTGTAGGTGACTTATTTCCAGTGAAAGCGGTGAACCTTGACTTCTGTGCTACTACCAGCATGCTTCACTACACCAAGCAGAAAGGCATGGCTGCCATTCTTACGGGTTATTAAAGGGGGCGTGGCTTCTGTTTTGTAAAACAGTGTGGCATCTGTGTTTCAGTAAGCTCCATTGAAGACGTTGTGGACGTTGTGTTGTTTAGTCTCAGTGAGTGAGACATAGACTGTGCGATTGTGATTGATTATTGGAGGCGTGGCATCTGTGCGTCTGTTATTCTGTTGGGGTAAGAGCACAGGGACAGATGACAGACGTAGTGCAATACCCCGGCCAGAGCAGTTTAAGTGACTTGCTGAAATAAAGGTGTGGTCAGTGTTTGAGTTCTGATTAAGCAGAAGCGGTCAGTGTGCAAGAATTCGGGTTGAAAGTGGGCGTAGCCTCTGTGTTTGTCAATCCCAGTGAAGACAACATGGTCTGTGTGGTTCACTCTGTCTGAGTCACTTGACTTATGTTCTGGCACATGTTTTATGCCGAATGCCCTTGCTGACGCAGCCCTCACCCTTTCTCCCTTTTCCAGGGGGCCCCAACCGCGGATCGAACCCGGGTTCTTCTTGCTGTGATGCCACTGCGCCACCATGCTGCCCTCTTCTCTATATTCTCTACCATGTTTGAATGTTGTTTTATTAAGAATCCAGAGAAACACTCCGGGTGAAGATGTTGTCCATGGTCTGATAATTGCCAGCGTGACAATTACACCAGTCCGCTATTTTTGACAAATGCCTTTAAAAAAAGCCAGCTATTGACATTCAGGGGAACACAAGACTGCTTGATTATTATATTCCCGGCTTTTGGAAAACACTCAGAAACACTCAGCATTACGAGCGCGAGTGCAGAGAGGAGAGAAAATGGAAACACTCCAAATAGTTTAATGACAAATAAAAGGACAGAAAACAAAAAGCTGAATAAAGGCAGATGTCCCGCCAAAATGTGCCCACGTGCTGCTACCGGGGACGTGTTATCTGCTTTAGCCTTTCACACCATGTACATTCATATATACATACCTAGCATGATGCCAAAACAATTCCAGGATTAGGAACACCTGGACAACAACAGCTTGATCAATAATGCAGATTCTATAAGGTGGTGAAAATCCTCCATATGCTCCAAGTCCCTCTCCTCTCGGATCAGTCACACCTGGCCGGCTGGTCTATGACCTTTGATTGGATGATTGTTGATGGTTCTTCCCTTTTTGATACACCAGTGCTACCGTTGTACACAAATTTAGCTGTTGCTGAAACACTGGCACCACACCTGTGGGCTACAAATATCTGTTGACACTCACTTTACCCAGAACTGGTAAATGTTGCCTTCTGTTGTGAGGCTGACAGATCAACACCTTATCTGGGCGCTGATTGTGACCTAATCACTAATTGGGGCACGCGTTCAAATACTATTTCGTAAAATATGTTGCTGCTGACTGCGGTATGATGTCAGACTTCACTGATTTACTCTAGGGGTAAGGGATAAGCTGATTGAGCTTCCCAATCTTCCCAAAAGGGAGAGGTCGAAAGAAGAAGAAGTGAGCTACTGTACAACCACAGAATTCAGTAGACTCGGACCCGTGCACACCCACGTTTTAAATCACCTCGAATTCTCACTCTTTATTTATTATTACTCTTCTCAACCACGCAATACTTTCCCATGGGAGAAGTTAGAGTGTGTGATTTCACAGAGAGATTAAAGGCAACGTGTACAACTCGCAGGCTCGATCCCCAATCCAGGTAAGTCACAACTGAAGTGCCATTGAGCAAGGCACCCAACCCACAACTGCTCACTGTGTGCATCAATAGGGGGCAGCGCACTGCTCCAGGTGCTCTAAGTGAACCCCTGTAGAGAACGAATTGCAATATTGGGATCAATAAAGTATCAGTTATTATTAAGGTTTGATCTTGATATTTTTCTCTGAACCTCATCCTTGATTTAGATTTTTTTGATTTTGATTACATTATTGATCCAAGAAGGGAAATCTTTCCAGGTGTGAACACCTGGAGCATTGTGCTGCCCCAATAAGGCGCCCAGGGAGCAGTTGGGGGTTTGGGTGACTTGCTCAACGGCACTTTAGCCATGACTTGCCGAGAGTGGGGATCGAATCGGCGCTCTTTTTGGCCACAACCCTCTACCATATACATTTAGCTACGGTTGACCCCAATTGTCTCAAGTGATACCTGTCCTCGCTGATCCCTCAAACGAGCTCAACGTGCTTGTTCTGCTTTCTGTTGTCATGTAATTTTAAGGGGTCCTCGTGCTCACTGTCTCTTTGGACGCGTCAAATGTAGTTAAGTTCTAAACGCCACATTTCAAGCACTATCGTATTTTTAACTTTATTTTCCGAAGTAAAAGTCAGAGTTGTTTTCACGTTGAAGAGTCAACGCCGAACTCCAGAGAAACTCCCGAGAAACTCCCGAGAAACTCCCGAGAAACTCCCGAGAAACTCCCGAGAAACTCCAGGTTGTTTTGCATCATTAAGTGGCCAAACTTACGCTCCTGACAGAAAAGATAAATGCGCCGTATAGGAAATGGTATAATAATCACACATTTGCATAACAAAGGAATATTTATTATGTTAACCCTGATCCCAGCTAAAATTAGTATTCAGGGCTCTGGAAGGAATGACTCGGGGGTGTATTTGGGAGGGTGCTGGTGGGGTGTTGAACACGAGATGACAGGCTTCATAGTTCCTAATAGACCAGATGTTATGCAAATTCCGGCAAGCCATCAGCTGGACGGAGCCGAGGGAGTGATTGACGGTGGCATTGTGCTCCCTGAAGGCTATTTATTATCATTTCTGAAGCTTTTAACCCTCGTGATCTTCAGAACGTCTGAGTGTACGGTGGAGAGGACTGGGTGGAAATGCCCGTTAGGTGAATTTTAATGTTTTTTAGGGAAAAAAAACAAGAAGCTAATATGTTTTAATTTGAGGAGGTAGGTGATGGGTTTGTCGACATTTCCAATCGCTCCACACGACCATCTGGAGGAAGACGCGGACGTGGGATGCTAATGATGCGTCTGTTTTGAATATATATAAAAGTTTGATTTTTCAAGTTTTCACTCAGTCATACTCGGGAACAAATTAGCATTGCTAATCCACCTACTAGTGAATATTTGGGAGATGGAAGGAAACTAGAGAGACTACAAGGAAACCTACATGCACAAAAGGAAAACCAAAACGTTTTGTTGTATATCATGCATGTCATACGCCTCCATCGCCCCATGATGGTCAGCTGCATGGACGAGTCATTACTAATTAAAGCTCTGAGATATAAACAGACTGTCTGAGTGGCCCAATCTCTGGTCAGCCCTGCACTCAGGTCTCGACGCTGTGCTAGACTGAAACCAGCATACACCTCAGTGTGGACAATGACTGATTTAAGAACCATGTTGCAGCCCACAGTTCTGGTCCCAATGAGTAGGGTTGTAATCGGGCTTGTGGCCTGTCCGGAACCTCCTCTTTGACCTTTCTAATAAGTATTTGTTCAATAACCAAAGTTCAACTCTATACTTTGTAACATTACCTTTGTTGACAATGACAGAGGTCAAACGTTTCCTGTAAGTCTTCACCAGGTTTGCAACCACTGTAGATGGTCCTGTCCATGGTTGAGTTTGGTGTCTGTCCACAGCCTCCACAGCCAGGTCAAGCAGGTGTCCATTAATACAGGCAACGAGTGGAGAACAGAAGAGCTTCTTAAAGAAGAAGTTACAAGTCTGTCAGAGATCCTGCTTGTTTGTGGGTGACCACCATAATTTACACATAAATTCTTTAAATATTCTTCAAAATGTGACTTCCTGGATTTTTTTATCATTTTTTTCCCATAGTGGAAGTGAAACCTGTGAAGAAAACTACAAACCGATGGGAAAACTTGCCCGATCAGTGGCTGACTAAATACTTTTTTAGTTCTATTAAATACAAATGCAATTTCATTTGAATTTCTTAATTTACCACCATTTGCCTGACCTTGACTTTCACCCAGAGGTCACATACCACCGTGCAGTTGGCAGACGTTCCAACATAGGGCAGGACTCAAAGCCGGGATCTTTAAACAAGCCCCATGAGTAAATCAAAAATCAGTTGTCGAGATCATAAACCAAAAAAAATGGTGGTTTATAGAAATTATTAAAGAAGTTCATAGAAGCACTGAAGTTATGGTGTGAACAAGACTTTAGGGCAAACACATGCAGGGAAGGACGTGCTTCGATTCTTTTCTTTTTTTCTCTCTCTCTGACCTGCAACGATTCAGCACCGCGAGCGATCACTTGGTAGATAATGTTTATTTTCTCATTTCATTCCTAACCGCCTCCGCTTGTTCCCCAAGGTAATTAAGATTAAAAATATCTGCACTGCATATTTGGGCATGTGCGTCTTTATGTGTGTGTGTGTGTGTGTGTGTGAGTGTGTGTTCTGTGGATGAGAGGAAAAGTACCCTTTTGATCAATGGCGGAGAGAAAATTACAAATCCATACGAGGTCCTGAGACGCAGCAAGAAACAAATAGCATAGTTTATAGGAGAAGAAAGAATAGATAAAAAAAATGGAAAGCCAGCAAGCTCCTAAATCCAGGAATATTAGCAGGAAGAAAATACATATTTATATAACAATAAAGAAACAATTCATCAATAAATTTATGTATTGTTTATAATTTGTTTCTCTTTCAAAAAGTGCCCTCAAGGTTACATGAGGAAACGTTAGTTAATAAACGAATAAATTAATGCATCGTTTTCTATCAACAGAATTCTACCTAGAAGGCATTAATTTGTTTTATCTCCTATTTAAACACCCTTGAGGGCAGTTTTATTTATCACACACGAAGGCATTTATCACTATTTTGGGCAAGCCTATATGGCACTACATCTAATTTGATCCATAACAGGACACCGATTGGAACACATTGTTCTTCTGAGCATATGCACATAATCACATAATTGTGACCTTAAGTGCACCCTTTAGGGCGCTCCATAATGTTTAATTGTGTATCGGAGATTCTATGGGGCAATATAATGTACTAGATTTACCGATATCAGTTTGTGCCATTTGTACCGTAAGGGCACTTTATAGTTTGTTGTCCTATCTTTAGGGCACTTTCTATCTAAAGAATGGGCATTAGGTGTTAAGAATGGGAATATTAGATGTTAATGTGTTATGTCTTTGTCTATAGTTTGGCAATTTTTTTATCATTAGGGTGCTCTATAATGTATGCTAACTTGCTCTAGAGCCCTACAGGCATGTGTGTAATTGCCTGTTTTCTATGGTAAGGGCAGTCTTTAGGAAACTTTGACATATTTAATGCTTTGTTAGAGCACGGTAGAGAAGGGCAACATGGTGGCGCAATAGGTAGCCAGGAGAACCTGGAGTTGCTTTCTATCTAAAGAATGGGAATCCCAGAGGGCATGCTATTGTGTTTTATCTACAGTAATCACATTTACACTTTGTATCTATAAAATGGGCATCCTAGAGGGCATGCTATTGTGTTTTATCTACATTAATAACATTTATAATTTTTATTTTTATGATGGGCATCCTAGAGGGCATGCTATTGTGTTTTATCTACATTAATAACATTTATACTTTTAATTTTTATGATGGGCATCCTAGAGGGCATGTTATTATGTTTTTCCCCAGTAATCACATTTACACTTTTTATCTATAGAATGGGCATCCTAGAGGGCATGTTATTGTGTTTTATTCCCAGTAATCACATTTAGACATTTTATCTATACAATGGACATCCTAGATGGCATGCTATTGTGTTTTATCTACAGTACTGAGAATAAGTTTCCTGCCTAGAAGGCACTGAAGTGCTAGGGAATATTAGATGTTAATGTGTTATGTCTTTGTTTATAGTTTTTATAGTTTTACATTTTTATCATTAGGGTGCTCTGTAATGTATGCTAACTTGCTCTAGAGCCCTACAGGCATGTATGTTATTGCCTGTTTTCCATGGTAAGGGCAGTCTTTAGGAAACTTTGACATATTTAATGCTCTGTTAGAGCACGGTAGAGAGGGGCAACATGGTGGCGCTATAGGTAGCCGGGAGAACCTGGGGTCGCTCCCTGGGAGGCAAGATCCATGTGAAATTTCTGTGTGGAGTTTGCATGTTCTCCCCTGCTGGTTGTTCTGGTTTCCTCTCCAAAGACATGCATACTAGGTTAATTGGTGTCTCTAAAGTGGCCCTTAGTGTGTGTGACGGTGCTATTGAATTTGTTTGACTGTACGGTTGCCTGTGTGATGGAGTAGCATCCAGTCTAGGTTTGTTTCTGCCCTTGCACCCTATAGTTGCCATATGGGCTGTTTTGCATGATATATAAGCATAATAACTTTCATTTTATCAACTGGTTTTTAATTACATTAACGTTCGACGCCTGCGGATTCCAAGATGTTTCATGTCAGACGTCGGTCCGGATTTACAATCTCTACTGATGGATTCAGCTGTGGATTTGTCAATCTGTCACAAACACGGGATTATTCAAAATATATATTTTCTCTTGTCAGTTATAACTCACACACACACACACACACACACACACAGAGAAATATATGCATGGTTCCAACTACAGATGGTAAATCTGTCTGTCATTGTTCTTATCCCCAAATGTGCAACATACCATCATCCAATTTGACTAAATACCCATAATACTTAAATCCAGATTCTGGCTTTGGTTGATTTAAAATTTCTAAATAGACTTTTTAAAAAAAAATAAAAAGTTTTTCTAGCAAGAATATCTCACTCTACGTCTCATAAAACAGTACGTATCCAGACAGGATGGCAACGTCCAGCAAAATACCCTTTGATAATTGGCTAATCGCCATCACCTGTACCTTGTTTTGTGTAGACTTTTAAAGCTGCACTTCAGCTACTTCCATACTTGGCAAGTATCGCAGGTTAGCTTTGTGTACCGAGCCTTAAATAAAGCTAATGTTTGGGTAATGTTTGGGTAATGTTTGGGTTATGTTTGGGTAAGGTTTGGGTAATGTTTGGGTAAGGTTTGGGTAAGGTTTGTCAAATTGTTTTGTGTTTTCTCAAAGCTACAATTTGCTTGCTTCCCTTGTGAAGTGTCACATGATAGCTTCGTGTACCAGCTTTGGTAGATTCGACCACCTTGTTGTTCTTATCACCACAACCTTGCCAGTTTATATAAAAAAAACATGACTGTGTTAAAATATGGCCACACCCATCAAAGATTTGCACTAATTTATTAGGATAATAATCAATATATTGGGATAAAAACCTTCAAATTTTAACGACCTGGGTCAATGCCATATTTGGTAGGTGTCTGCCAGATTTCTTACATATGGATCCATAGGGGCCCCACAACTGACAAGTCAATATCTCAATATCTGATTATGAAATACTTGCTATTTTCTAAGCTTATTATATATTAGCAATATCTTGGGATATAAACCTTTAAACTTCATGAAATTTGATATCAAACATCAGTAACTTTTTATAGAAAATCCCTGTACAATTTGGTCAATATTTGTGTCAATAAGCACTAATCATGTTCTTTGCTAAGTGTATTTCAACAAAATCATATACTTAGTCTTGACCTGTGAACGTAGCCCATTATGTCTGATAATGAATTATAGTGTTTAGTGTTAAGTGTTTTCCTAGGTGTGTGTTTTACCACACCTTTGTGTTAGATCTAACCCTATTCTAAAGCAGTGTAGGTTTAAAGGCTCAATAATTTAACTTTATATCTTGGAATATTACCGTGCAAACTTCACAAACTTTGGCATCCCATGTCACTACTACTAGTACTACTATCTACTACTACTACTACTACTACTACTACTATCTACTACTACTACTACTGTAAAATGTTGAAATGTTTACCAAATTTGTCTCCGTAGGCGGCTGTTTGCCTCTGAAATGTTAACTGCATATCTTTGGATTTTAATGTTCAAACTTGATGTAATTTGAGGTCCAGTTTCACTACTTTAATCTTTACGCATCTACAAAAATTCATAACATTTGATCCATAGGGGGCACCATAAATCACATTCCAGTATAGCGAGAACTGCTTTTAAGCAGAAATTGTGCAATTTAGTAAATTTATTCATACAAAAATAACGTACTTATATTTTCACATGGAATTGGGTTTAGTTGTAGCTCCGTATGTCCAATATGGAATCAGATTAGAAGATTTGAAGTAGTAGCCTGTAAAATTGTTGTAGGCTCAAAGCAGTTTAAAAACCGATAGCTAGCTAATATATTGGGATATAATTGTTAAAATGTCCAATGTTACTACAATATTTTTCAAAATAATATTTAATTCATAGCTACATTTCAATAGCTGAAGAACGCTGAGGAAAATTAGC
Source organism: Aspidoras spilotus (assembly GCA_028565295.1). Classification (NCBI taxonomy): domain Eukaryota; kingdom Metazoa; phylum Chordata; class Actinopteri; order Siluriformes; family Callichthyidae; genus Aspidoras; species Aspidoras spilotus. The sequence goes on from JAOUQV010319609.1 coordinate 8,837, forward strand.
AATTTGGTAAATTTATGAAACTTCTTTCATGCTCTGTCTCTTTATTTTCACGGAGGTCATTTTCTGCACGGATATTTGGGTTGTATAATATTTCTACTCTGCTTTTTAATTCACTTCAGTTTTTTATTTTTTTTTTAAAGTGTTATGTTTTCAACATTCTATCTGACCACTATGCACTTTGCTGGTCATTTTTAAATAGATGTGAAATACTGAAGGACACAGTGTCATGGCGCATTCTTCATCGAAATGTCTTCAAAATATTTACTCACCCCACACTGGAAATGAATGCATGTCTATTAATTATTTTTTTTGGCTCCGTTCCGCCGTTGTCTTTGTACGAATGACACTGAAATCAGAACAACCTTGAGTGAATGGTGAATATTATAGACTTTCCCGGAATGTTTTTAACGATTCAGTTTAATTCAGTTTAATATTATTTTAGTTATGAACCGATTTAACAAAGAATTGTGTCCTCCAGCTTATTAATGATAAACAATTCATTCATTCATTCATTCATTCATTCATTCATTTATTCATCTGTTCATTTCTTTTTTCATTCATTCATCTGTTCATTCATTCATTCATTCATTTATTAATTCGTTTATTCATTCATTCATTCATTTATTCATTCATCTGTTCATTTCTTTTTTCATTCATTCATTCATTCATCTGTTCATTTCTTTTTCATTCATTCATTCATTTGTTCATTCATTCATTCATTCATTCATCTGTTCATTCATTTATTCATTAATTCATTCATTCATCTGTTCATTTCTTTATTCATTCATTAATTCATTCATTAATTTATTCATTTATTCATTCGTTAATTGATTTGTTTGTTCATTCATTCATTCATTCATTCATTCATTCATCTGTTCATTCATTCATCTGTTCATTCATTCATTCATTAATTCATTCATTCATTCATTCATTTATTCATTTATTCATTCATTCATTCATTCATTCATCTGTTTATTTCTTTTTCATTCATTCATTCATCTGTTCATTCATTCATTCATTCATTCATTAATTCATTCATTCATTCATTCATTCATTCATTTATTCATTCATCTGTTCATTCATTCATTCATCTGTTCATTCATTTATTCATTTATTCATTCATTCATTCATCTGTTCATTTCTTTATTCATTCATTAATTCATTCATTATTTCATTCGTTTATTCATTCGTTAATTCATTTGTTCGTTCATTCATTCATTCATTCATCTGTTCATTCATTTATTCATTCATTCATTCATCTGTTCATTTCTTTATTCATTCATTTATTCATTCATTTGTTTATTTATTAATTCATTCGTTCATTCATTCATTCATTCATTTATTCATTTGTTCATTAATTTATCTGTTCATTCATTTGTTCATTCATTCATCACAGACCAGCCAATTCCCATCTGGCAACTCAAGGGCAGGAACAGCCCTAGATAGGGCGTTGTATGGTGCGCACACACACACACATACACACAGTAAGACACAAATTCACACACTAAGGGTCACTTTAATGACTAATTAGCCTAACAAGCATGTCATTGGAACACCTGGAGAAACCTGCAGAACCATGAAGAGAACATGCAAATGCCACACAGATATTTCCCAGGTTGTCCCACAGAGGGAATGAACTCAGGTCCTTTTTGCTATGAAGTGACAGCAGAAGTGACATCTCCATCCATACACTGTTCACTAATATAAATGTGATCCAGCTGTTCACGCAGTAGCCGGCAACATATGATCTATCCGAATGGCCAAGGTCAAACAAGTGAGGTGAACTGGCGGTGCAGCTGCAGCAGATATGGGACAGTTTCTGCTACAGTGAACATTCAGTGCATATAGAAACGTATTGCATTGAGGTGTTGCGATAAACCGGAGCCCAGATGGTAGCACAGACTGCATGGCAGGAAGAAACCCTAGACAGGGCACCACTCCATCGTAGTGTACACACACTTATGCACACTTTTAGGCTATTTGGAGACATTAATGGACACCTATAGCTGGTGGGACGAATCGGTGAGTAGAGCAAGCAACCTCTACACAGAAAAAAACCCCAAGAAGTTCCAACCGGGAATAAAACCCAGGACTTTCTTGCTGTGAGGTGGCAGCGCTACCAAACCTGCACCACCGTGCCACCCGCTGTATTTTATGAAGATGAATAATGTAAAAGATCTGATGAATGCCAGTTTGTTAACTAGAAGCCTATTAGCTACATAGATCATAGAGGTGGTAGGAGGAGCCGTGCAGTTTCTAATTTGCATAATCATGCATATTCATGAATAGACGTTCCTATGGCCAACATTTCTTGAGCAATAAAATGACATCAATAAGGCGGCGATGATGTAATACGACGGTTTAAAGCAGACAGTGTAATAAACATACGTCGCAAATGATGTCATAAAAATAGAATCTCCTTAAAAAAAGACAGTTCTCCGTCGGAGGAAGTCAAACACAATGGCAGAGTCACGTCCAGCTGAAAACCTTCGAGACCAGACATCTCCCAATCCATCTTCAGACAAGTAGAGCAGAGAGAAAGAAGGAAGAATTGAGAGGTAGGTAAAGGTAAGAACATTCCCCTGGAGTCAGACAAATAAAGACAAGTCGGAAAATGAGCCTAGTCTGGTGGAGGCCCCAGGAGGGGCCCGGGACGTCAGGGCCGATTTGGACCGAAGAAGTGCGAGGGAGGAGGGAGTGGGAAAAGGAGAAGGAGAGACATGGAGGAAGGGAGAGAGAGGGACAGAAAGATGGAGAGAGATATGTGAAAGCCCTGTCGACTCAGATATCACAAATCCCACTGAGCTCCAAGCCACAGAGGATCTAACATTTGAGCTGATGTGACTGCCGCCAGACCACACACACACACACACACACACACTCACAGATACACACACACACACAGACACACACTCCGTGTGTCTTGATCACATCTGTAAATAAACCACCCGTGATCACTGTATTGTAAAGATAATATACATCTCAGACTGATAGATCTGATCAAATCTCTCTCTCTCTCTCTCTCACTCTCTCTCTCTCTCTCTCACTCTCTCTCTCTCACACTCTCTCTCTCTCACTCTCTCTATCTCTCTCTCTAAATAAATAAATATATATATCTTTCGTGTTTAAATTCTTTCTCTGCATTTAACCCATCCAGGGCTGAACACCTGGAGCAGTGTGCTGTGCCCACTGAGGCGCACGGGGAGCAGTTGGAGATTGGGTGCCTTGCTCAATGGCACTTTAGCTCTAGAGTGGGGTTCGAACCAGCTATCTCTTGTTCTCCAGCCCTTTACCCTGTCCATTAAGCCACAGCGTACGATAGCAATAGTAATAATAATAATTATAGGGGCAGCACGGTGGTGCATTGGGTAGTGCTGTTGCTTTACAGCAATAAGGACCCAAGTTTGATCCCCAAGTTTGACCCAAGTTTGATCCCCATGTTTGACCCAAGTTTGATCCCCATGTTTGACCCAAGTTTGATCCCCAAGTTTGACCCAAGTTTGATCCCCTGCATGACGACTTTGGAAATTTCTGTGTGGAGTTTGCATGTTCTAACCAA
>JAOUQV010319634.1:0-22932 GCA_028565295.1 Aspidoras spilotus
CCATAATGTTGTGTGCATTGCAATATTTTGAGCAAAACTGTGCTCTTACCCTGCTAATTGAACCTTTACACTCTGCTTTTACTGGTGCAATGTGCAACTAATGAAGATTGGCCACCAGGCGTGTCCAATTTAGCCATGAAACCTCCCAGACTAAAATGACAGGTGTTTCAGTTTATATATATAACCCCTGTATATGATACACACAGGTGCATCTCAATAAATTAGAATATCATCAAAATGTTAATTTATTTCATTAATTCAATACACACAGTAAAATGCAAACATTATATAGATTCATTACAAACACAGTGATCTATTCCAAGTATTTATGTATGTTAATATTGATGTTTATGGCTTTAAGCCAATGAAAACCCAAAATCATTATCTCAGAAAATTATATAGGTGACCAACTGAAAAAATATTTTTAATGCAGATATTTTGGCCTACTGAAAAGTATGTATAGTAAATGCACTCAATACTTGGTCTGGGCTCCTTTTGCATGAATGTGGTGTGGAATGGAGGCAATCAGCCTGTGGCCCTGGTGAGGTCTGGCAAGTGATACTGTGGTTATTAAACCCGGTATTGGTATTTTTAACAGTGTGGACAGGTGCAAAGTCCTGCTGGAAAATAAATACATTTCCTTTCAGGCGGCTACACTTACTTTTGACCTACATCAGTAGATGACATGGCTCCCCAGACTATCACTGATTGTGGAAACGTCACAATAGACCTCAAGCAGATTGGTTTTGTGCCTCTTCAGTCTTTCTCCAGGCTCTCTGAAAATAAATTCAAAATGAAATGCAAAATTTACGCTCATCCAAAAAACAACAAATTGGACCACTGAACAACGCTCCAGTTATTTTCTACCTTGGCCCAGGTAAGATGGTTCTGGCATTGTATCTTGGTCATGAGTGCCTTGATACAAGGAATACGACAGTTGTAGCCCATGTCCTGGATATATGTGTGTCTTGAAGCACTGACACAGCAGTAGTCCACTCCTTCTGAATCTCCCCCAAATATTTTACTGGCCTTTTCTTGATGCTCCTTTCAAAGCTGCTGTTATCCCGGTTTCTTGTGCATTTTTTCTAATATTTTTTTTCCCTTTTACTCAACTTTAAAAATGCCATTTTTTGGCATACCCTCCCTGTGGAGTGTGTCAATGACTGTCAATGTTTCCATGATTGTGTAGCCTACAGAACCAGACTAAGGGACCATTTTAAACGTTTAGAAAGCCAGGTGTGTTGTGTGAAATATTCTAATTTTCTGAGATAATGATTTTTGGTTTTCAATGGCTATAAACATAATCATCAGCATTAACAGAAATAAACACTTGAAAAAGGTGAGTATATAAAATAAATTAATAAATGAATACATTACATTTATGGCATATGTTTTATATTCTCTTGGATCTCTTGCATCACGTGTAATTGACTTTCCAAAAATTGTAGTTGTTATAGATTCCCATTATATTTTACAATGATTGTTAATAATCTTGTCCAGTCCTGCTTTCTTCAACTGAGCAATACTGATAAAATCAAGACATGGTGTTCTTTAATGATCTGAAAAAAAATATGCATGCATTTGTTTCATCTCTCTTGGACTATTGTTATGAACTTAATTATATACTTGCTTCATTCAAGTAACACTTGATTTCCGAATGCAGCTGCACGTCTCCTAACAGGAACTAGGAGCAGAGATCATTTTAGTCATCACCTAGTCATCATGGTTGCCAGGAACATTTTATTCCAGGAAATTACATGATATGCTATTCAACAAGTTGCTATAATAGACACATTATTAAAATATGTATTTGTCTTTCTCCAGACATTGAGATATTAAGTGGCACTGAAGCAAAATATCAAAGCTAAATAAGTGACTTGTTATCATCAACTGGTTTTATAGAACAGGCAGCTCACCAGAAACTCAATTATTTGTTTTCAAAAGACTTTACACTTGCCAAAATTGTAACATAATTATAGTTATAATTATAGTTGGCCGCACAGAAATATTAATTTTATTCACATACATGAAAGTTTTTTAACTCATATCATGCCTTATATTGTCTTACGAGAACATTGTATTGTATTGTTGTGCACAGACGCGCACATGTACACACTACATACCCCACCCTGGAGACACAATCGATGAGGAAGTACCTATGCCTCACTGGAGGGTGTGTGCATAAGACTAATTCAATGGTAATGTGAGCTACTTTATTGAATTCATATATTTGTAAATCTGGATCTGAAATCTGTCAGTGTATCACCAGCCTTCACATCACTGCACATCACATCACTACACCCCACTTAACCAAATAGCACCGCAGCAATCTGCACATTTTATCTACACCTCAAAGTAAGAGCAACTTTGTTTATTAGGAGTGTTATTCATGCATGCAGGCAGGACATGAAGACATGAATCAAAGTGACAGCTCCTGCCACGCTTCTTTCGTCCGGATTTTTTAAAGCATTTTTTTTTTATTAGAAACTTGACACACACTGATTGAGAAGCAAGCTCATTTATACTGTTCCACTTTTACCATGTTGTCAGCTCATCAAATGTCAGTTCATGCTACATTGGAAAAAAAAAAAGGAAAGAGGGTTAAATGGGATAAAAAGAGGGAAATTGTAGAATGAAAAGTGGAAGTATGGTGGGGGGAGTGATGGCTTTTTTATTTCTAGGGGGGGAACTGGGATGGAAGCACAGGTTGCAAATATTGGAATGATGGAATGAGTCAAGTAGGTAACAGTAAAGCCCAAAAATACTTACAAATACTTCCAAAGACTTGATGCAGTTGTGGCCTAATGGTTAGACAAGAGGGATGGGGATTTTAATCCCCACTTCAGGCAATTCAAGGCTGAAGTACTGAAGGTAACCAAACCCCCAACTGTTCCCTGTGTGCCTCAATCGAGGCTAGCATACTGCTCTGGGGGTTCTAAGCAAACCACTGGGTGGGTTAAATGCGGTAAAATTTCCCTATGGGGATCAATAAATAATCAAATAATAATAATCATTATAATGATTATTATTATTTATTTATTTAACTATTATTTAAAATGTTGTAATAAAAACAATGAATTAATGGCCAGGGGATATACAGGCTGTGTTTATGGTACAAATTCAACTTGGCTAATGGATCAGTTGTCAGCGCACTTAACACCAACAATCTCCCTTTAAATGGCTTAAGTAAGAGCCATATAGGTGGCCATTCAATATGTTCTTCACACACATGCACATAGACAGTAAGAGAGAGAAAGAGAATTTTTTTAATATTCACCTAACATATACTGTATATTTAATTCGGTCTTGCTTTACTGTTTATTCGAACATGCTGAGAAATATAAAATTCTTCAACTGTTGAGTAGGATCATGTTTATTTATATAAATGCAACATTATTACATTGGCACAATACATTTTACGTTTCCGGTCACTACTTAAATGTTACACAAGAATGTTTGTACATAAAAAATATTACATAACAGGCTACTTTGCAAGGCTGCTGCTGCAAAAAGCAAGTAAGACAGTCAATGTCTTCAGAAGGACTGTGTAAGAATCACCCATTAAGCTATGTCTTACTGTATAGTATTGTTTTATTCTATAGTATAGTATTGTACAGGATTTAACAAGGTTTTAAATCCTTTAACAGGATTTAACTTTTTTATTTTAGGAACCTGCAAGCAACCTGCACCATTTTAATGCAGTAGTCAAGGTGAATCATAAAATATTAACTGTTCACTTAGATATTGTGAAGCAAGACCATTCTAAAAACAATAGTTTTTTTTAACCTTTGGCAAAGTACTGTACATATGCTATAAGTTTCAGATTCACATAATACACAGCTTAATTCTATCTCATCCCAGATATTGGTAAAATCTTTCACTTTCTCTCAGTCCTACACATACATACATCTCTCTGGCAGTGTGTGTTGCCATGGTTACAAAGGGTTGGCACTTGCTGGACACATTTGAAAAATAATGTCATAAAATTGTCCTTGGAGAGACATTTCCACATTTCAGACTTGAAGTGAACTGGATTTTTCTCCCTGTAGAAATGTCACACATGGCCTGAGACTGCTGCACCACATTTATTTAATCAGCCCTTAAAGGTATTTTAACTCACAGACAAAAAGTGATGAATCAATATATCAATAAAATTTTTTGTATATAATGCATATTATATACATCAGGTTTTCTTAACCTGGAGATCGTGACCCCCCGGGGTCAAGGCATAGTCCCTGGATTATAATTTATACTATTACTTTAAATGTAAGCTCTGCTGAATAGCTCTGTTTTCTATTGTGTGAATTTGCCAAAGGGGAGTGGTCATGAGTGACCTCTAAGCTTGACGCACTTTTATAAGTTGAGTGAAAACTAGTAAGAAATATTATTAGAAAAATATTATTTTTGTCTGATCTACTCAGAGTTGGCAGCTTTTCACTTTTCCTGGTAAATTGTGCTTATTTAAAAAAAATGCACAGGTAGCAGTTTTTTAGGATACATTCAAAATTTACCTCGGCCGCCTAAAAATCACAGAAATCACAAGGCAGTGGAAGCATTTTTTATTTAGGCTTTTTTATTTCTAGGGGGGGAACTGGGATGGAAGCACAGGTTGCAAATATTGGAATGATGGAATGAGTCAAGTAGGTAACAGTAAAGCCCAAAAATACTTACAAATACTTCCAAAGACTTGATGCAGTTGTGGCCTAATGGTTAGACAAGAGGGATGGGGATTTTAATCCCCACTTCAGGCAATTCAAGGCTGAAGTACTGAAGGTAACCAAACCCCCAACTGTTCCCTGTGTGCCTCAATCGAGGCTAGCATACTGCTCTGGGGGTTCTAAGCAAACCACTGGGTGGGTTAAATGCGGTAAAATTTCCCTATGGGGATCAATAAATAATCAAATAATAATAATCATTATAATGATTATTATTATTTATTTATTTAACTATTATTTAAAATGTTGTAATAAAAACAATGAATTAATGGCCAGGGGATATACAGGCTGTGTTTATGGTACAAATTCAACTTGGCTAATGGATCAGTTGTCAGCGCACTTAACACCAACAATCTCCCTTTAAATGGCTTAAGTAAGAGCCATATAGGTGGCCATTCAATATGTTCTTCACACACATGCACATAGACAGTAAGAGAGAGAAAGAGAATTTTTTTAATATTCACCTAACATATACTGTATATTTAATTCGGTCTTGCTTTACTGTTTATTCGAACATGCTGAGAAATATAAAATTCTTCAACTGTTGAGTAGGATCATGTTTATTTATATAAATGCAACATTATTACATTGGCACAATACATTTTACGTTTCCGGTCACTACTTAAATGTTACACAAGAATGTTTGTACATAAAAAATATTACATAACAGGCTACTTTGCAAGGCTGCTGCTGCAAAAAGCAAGTAAGACAGTCAATGTCTTCAGAAGGACTGTGTAAGAATCACCCATTAAGCTATGTCTTACTGTATAGTATTGTTTTATTCTATAGTATAGTATTGTACAGGATTTAACAAGGTTTTAAATCCTTTAACAGGATTTAACTTTTTTATTTTAGGAACCTGCAAGCAACCTGCACCATTTTAATGCAGTAGTCAAGGTGAATCATAAAATATTAACTGTTCACTTAGATATTGTGAAGCAAGACCATTCTAAAAACAATAGTTTTTTTTAACCTTTGGCAAAGTACTGTACATATGCTATAAGTTTCAGATTCACATAATACACAGCTTAATTCTATCTCATCCCAGATATTGGTAAAATCTTTCACTTTCTCTCAGTCCTACACATACATACATCTCTCTGGCAGTGTGTGTTGCCATGGTTACAAAGGGTTGGCACTTGCTGGACACATTTGAAAAATAATGTCATAAAATTGTCCTTGGAGAGACATTTCCACATTTCAGACTTGAAGTGAACTGGATTTTTCTCCCTGTAGAAATGTCACACATGGCCTGAGACTGCTGCACCACATTTATTTAATCAGCCCTTAAAGGTATTTTAACTCACAGACAAAAAGTGATGAATCAATATATCAATAAAATTTTTTGTATATAATGCATATTATATACATCAGGTTTTCTTAACCTGGAGATCGTGACCCCCCGGGGTCAAGGCATAGTCCCTGGATTATAATTTATACTATTACTTTAAATGTAAGCTCTGCTGAATAGCTCTGTTTTCTATTGTGTGAATTTGCCAAAGGGGAGTGGTCATGAGTGACCTCTAAGCTTGACGCACTTTTATAAGTTGAGTGAAAACTAGTAAGAAATATTATTAGAAAAATATTATTTTTGTCTGATCTACTCAGAGTTGGCAGCTTTTCACTTTTCCTGGTAAATTGTGCTTATTTAAAAAAAATGCACAGGTAGCAGTTTTTTAGGATACATTCAAAATTTACCTCGGCCGCCTAAAAATCACAGAAATCACAAGGCAGTGGAAGCAAAAAAATGTTAACAGATAAAGAGGTTAAGAGGAGAAGAGAGCTCAATAAAAGAAATGAGTTAATGAAAGTACACTTCAGTTTTGTTTGTGTTATTATTAAATGTTCTTGACTGGAAAAACTTGAAAAACTAAAGTTATATACTGAATTTGGGCTGGATATTTTTGTTGGAACTAGCAATACTGCATCTACTTAAAGCAGCATTTACAACCTTCTGATGATGTTGATGAGGTTGGTTCTGCCCTCAACTCAAGACTTGCTGGGTGGGCACAGGCTTCCCTGTGACCCTAAAACTAGCATTAAGCGGGTATAGAAAATGAATGATTGAATGTAAATAACATACAGCATTGAATATATTTAGGCAAATCTAGTGGTCAGGATGTAAAAACGGTGAAGCATACAGTAATTATCTGTGAATTTGCCAAGTGCAGTTGTGGTGGTTAAATGTGTATGGTGTTTTAAGTACTCAGTCGTTAGTGGTCAAAGAAAGGACAACCAGTAAAATGACAAAAGGGATATTGGTGACACTTTGGGAATAAAAGCTAACCCACCTAGACCAAAAATCTACTGCAGCACTAAATTCTGAAATTGTTCTTTTTTAATTTTATGAAGATGACAGAATACAGAATACATTGACCATACTGTGAATATTAATAATAATAATAATAATAATAATACATTTTATTTATAAAGCGACTTCCAGGAGACTCAAGGACACTGTACAATACAAATAGAATAAAAATACACAAATGCACAAAAAATGAATCAATAAAAATGTAAAAACTGAATAAAATTGCTCACTCATATGCCAGCTGGAAAAGATGAGTTTTAAGAATGCATAACACACTATGTACAACCAGTTAAATAATTTATTGCTTATCTGAAAGAGATTTTACTTGGATGCACCATGAGAACATTTCCACTTAAAAAAAACAAAGAGACGACAAATAAATAATAAAACAATAAATAAAAATAAAACTTCTTTTCCCCATGCAGTACAAAAATATTCTAAATTAAGTACTTTGGACCATAAATGAATGTACTTACATGAAAATATCCCAACAGCTTTAAACCCCACTCCTTGACTAGATTTGGACGCTGGTACTGAATAAAGACATTAAAAACCATCTCTGATTACCCAAAAAAGAGGCAACCATCACTGAGAAATATATTCGTGCTGCATGCCTGTTTTTAGCTAAAATCCCATGCACAATTCTCCACTAAGCGTCCCTCACCCTTTTTTCAATGGGTCTTTTTACAGGGACTGCGAGCTACCTCTAGGGGAAGATCAAGTCTGAACAGGCCCTTGTCCATTTTGATTCCTGTACTTCTCTCAGGGAATGAAAGTTTAAAACTTTAATACATGCAATATATAAAATCCTCTTATAAAGTGTACTAAACTGTCCAAACCGGCCATTTTTCCAGAGAAAAAGCATTGCCTTGACTGTCCTGCCAGTCTTCACTGTTTGTGTTCGTTATCAGTTCTGGAAAAACAGATCCTTCTCTCTGGCTCAGTTCTACATGAGTTATATCCAGGTACTCAGTCACCGAAGGCGGTTGGTCAGATTTTGCTTGGTTCAACAACTGAACAGCCAGACGCGCTGACCTAAAAATAGCCAAGTTTACCAACTGCTCAGATGACACCCATTCCACACCCCTTTCGGAGATGCTGGACCTTGGAGATGCCAACTTCCAACAGGGCACTCATCAGAGCCCCTGAGACCTGGTTCAGTGATAGATAGGTGGGGTTAAAAACAGTGGTTCTTCAAAAATCCATGTGCTTTGAGCTGCATTTTTCTCCCTGCTCAAGGAAAAAAGTTCTCATGCCTCTGCTCCCAACTGCAATGAAAACATGTGTCTAGCCAATCCCAGCCCTCCAACAACACGCAGGAGAGCACGGGCCACATCCATCCAGCCACCGTGACCGGATTACAGCAAACGCCGTACAGCCTGCATGCGTAAAACAGCAACTCTGGACCAAATGTCTATTAGCCCCTGTCCACCTTCTTGCACAGGGAGATACAGAACTGCAGCTCTTAGCCAGTGTTGTCCATTTCAGAAAAAATATTTTGAATATCATCAATTATTTTCCATTCATTAACTGCAGCTTTCAGTTTGAAAGTGGAAAAAGTTGTTTAATGTTTACATAAGACCCTAATCTGAGCCTTCCCAACTTTCCACCATTGTATTATATTCTATTTCTCCCCACTCATTCAAATAAAAAAAAATTCACACAAATATTTATTTTGCAAAAGTGTCTTATTAAAAAGGACCAAACACAACCAATAGGAGTGTGAATGGCAAAAGAAACATCCACAGTACATAAATGATGGCCAGAAAAAGAATTGGGCTGAATACTAGACTGGTTTACAATGTTCCGCAGATTACCGGAAATATAAATCCATCATACTCTCCCATTCCCAAATTTTATCAAGGAATTTTTCTCAACCAAAGGATGTTTTTCTCGCCATATATCTGTCAGATTAAAATGATACAGTAGCAGAATGAGCAGATTCAGGGTGTGTCTCCTCTCCATTTCTATCACTACAGAAATCCAATGTACAATTCCAATCTCCCCTGAGAAACACCATATATCCTCAGGGGAGAGAGTATGCAATATCTGATTCAGTCTAATAAACAGTTCACTTCTATTTCTTCCATTGTTAGGTGCATACACATTGATAAATACAAAAACAAGCTCATATAAATTTATTTATTTATCATTTATTATCATCATACTGACTTTGTAGCATAATGTAAACATTTAGAATTCAAATATATTTTTATTACATATATATACATATACACATATATATAACACTATATATATATACTGTATATACTGTATGTAGCATGTTCATCTACAATGAAGATTACAATTAATTTTATGAATATTTATTGTAATGAACTCCATTAACTCCATTAAGTAATTTTAATCCATTCCCAGGCAAATACTAAGTCAAGATAAGGATGTTTAAAAACCTACCCCAACATAAAGAGAGGAGACACCCCTGTTTGTCTTTTCTCAATAGAGACGGGCTTGAAAAAAGGCTTGCAAAATCTGTTGATACACTTTGGTTTTATTGACAAAGTGTCAGGAAGCAAAAACCCCCTTTCAGAAACAGACACTCAAAACACCAAGGAAATCTTGAAAGAGGGATTTTTCTTGTCAAAAGTAGCTGAAAACATTCAACAGGGCTGCCATCACAAACAACAACAGACATCTTTCAGGATGAACAAATCAGTTTTACCACAGTTGGCTCTCATCAGGGGAATATATAAACATGTCTGCCACAAAGACCTTGCTCCTGGAATGTTAACCACTAGGAACAATGTCTTGATCTGATTTCTGCATTTCATTAAGGAGCAAAGAAATTAAAAAAACGAACTTATTCTTATTTTCACAGAAAATACACAGAAAAAAGCAGACATTTTCCAAGACACACCGGATTCTTGATATGATGAATAAGAGGTGTTCTTTTTAGCATTTGTTATTCCTTTCTATGGAAAGAAAGCCTGATGAAAACCAACTACTCTGTTTGTTATACGTGTGACTTATGCCTATAACTAAAGGATAGTAGTAATATGTTAACCTTTAGACAAAGGTCTTTCTTTCTTTTCTCCCTTTTCTTTATTCTATTTTATTCACTCTTTTGGATGAGCGACACTTAATACGGTGCGCCCGCTGAATTCCCTCCGGCGGCTTATTTACTTTGATTATTATTATTCTAAAAGTTATATATTATGTTAGTTATAGAATGATGTATTAGATGTAAAAGTATATGTACATGGCCATGATTTTATGTATATGTACACTTGCCCATGATTGTGTATTATACTGAACCAGACTAAGGGACCATTTTAAACACTTAGGAAGCCTTTGAAAGTGTTTTGTATAAATTATTAAAATTTTCCGAGATAATGATTTTGGGTTTTCATTGGCTGTAAGACATAATCATCAACAATTACAGATATAAAAACTAGATATAGAACACTGTGTTTGTAATTATTCTATATAATATATGTCTTTCACTGTTGGTATTGGAGTACTATATAATAAATAAATAAATAAATAAAACATTTTTGATGATATTCTAATTTATTGTAACGCACCTGTATGTGTTGCATTTAACCCTTTCTGATGTCAAAGAATTTACCACAAAACCCTAACATTAAAAATGGTCCCATAGATGGACATTGCCCTCATGAGGAGGACGGAAAGATATTGTCTTGTTCATTATGTTCTCATTGTTTTGTAATTTTTATTGAATTTACGTTTTGGTGTGTGCGTGTGCGCTTTTCTTTGTATGCACATATATACATGGGATATACATGGTTTATGTGAGAGGTCAGAGGAGTAAGGGCAGACAAGATGATAGAAAGGTACAAGATGATAGAAAAGCAACAGTAAGTCAAATAATCACTCATTACAAGTAGTTCAATCTTTGCATAATACCATCTCTGTTTAAAAAATTCAACATATATGTTGGTGTGTTTCCAATGAACTGCAAATGCCAGGTCCTTTCTGAAGATGAACATATAATAAGCAGATGCATTTATTATTAAATGTATTATAGACATGATATACGGAAGCAATAAAACATTTAAATTCCTGTGTTTTCATGAATCATGATGTTGTTCATGTTAACAAATGACCTTCAGTCTTCTATTGCTTTAATACAACAGTTGTTTTATTACAAAATGAATAAAGAGAACGAAAAAGCAATTCATACTGCATTTTACTTTAATGCTGACAGTAATGTTCTTTCTAATGTTAGTTAGTTACTCCATGGGAATAACTTATTTTTCATTTTCATTCATTTTTACCTTCTTTATTTTCGGCGTTCCATTTGTTTAGTCCCGAATCTGGAGACGTATTGTCATTACCTATTCTTCATAATTTGAGATCCACAAACTTACTAATTGATAATTGATAGTAGACAGAGGATGATGTAGTATGCCGTTCAGAGACTAATGACACTCCAGGAATGAGATCTACTAGATGTTAATGCTGGCACTGTTGGAGTTTTGTCTTGATAATGAATTCTAGAAATTTGTGTAGACACAAAAAAGACCTTCTAAATCTTATATATTATTTCAATGTATTGATGAATTGAACACAGCAATAGAACAGAAGTAGTGAAGTAGTGTTTCAAGGGGATGTAACAGGGTTAGGATTTTCTGCATGTGTATGACAGCATTCTTTTAATAAAAAGCATTTACATAAACTTTTCTTTTAATTATATGTTTTAATTAATTTAAAAATTATAAATATTAGTATCCCTCTACATTGGTAGATTCTGCTCTTTTGTGTTGTATAAGGTTTGAGTCGGTGTTTTCAGATTCTCCCTTTTATGGTGTTTCGTTCATTTTTTAATATAAGACAAGCACAAGCACATACACATACTCACACACACAGTATGTATTCATGCCAGACTGTAGTAACTTTGAAACAGACTGACTGTTGTGTAGACTGAGCCATGGTATTATCCTTCAAGGTAGATTATGTCTGCCCAAAATACCAGTGGAAGACTCTTTAAAAATGTTTAGTAATATTCATATATTTACAGACCAACCATGCCGGGTGCAGTGACACAGCCCCTTGCCATAGGTTTTAGAACTTTTTCTTGGTAACAGCCTGGATGGTCTTTTATATCTTTTGACTGTAGAATCTACTGTTCAAAAATGAGGATTCAACTAATCACATAACAGGTTTCCACTGTCCATCTTTGATGACTGCAAACTCCCAGAAACTTGCCAATGTTTATGCACAAAATGGATATTTTTTACTCATTTTTTAATCAATTCATCCATTTTCTACAGCTAATTCAACCTTGTTGCACCACAGGGAGCAAGTCAGAAAGTACCCCAGACAGTGCACCATTCCATCGTAGGGCACACACTCACTACTTCACACTCTAAGGGCAAGTTAGAGACAACAATTAGCCTAATGCATGTCTTGGTACAGTGTGAGGAAACAGGAGCACCCAGGGGAACCCACATGTGACAAGCTAAGAATAACTCCACATAGAAAGAACACTTCACCTGGATATTCGTGCTGTAAGTCAGAAACAATCCCCACAGCGCAAAACTTTTTTGTAATGCAACATTTTTTATTGCATTTTAGGGAAACTCCCAGCTTATTTGTAAATGTGGATTTTCCAGAATGTAGCAGCTAGAATCCTTACTAGAACCTGAAAATATGAACAACTTGTGTTTGGATTGATAATTTGATAGTGTGGATTTTAAATATATATATATATAAAATGTAATTCAGAGTGAGAGAGGTGACATATGTACGAAGACAGGGAGAAGCACTTGAGCAAAACCAAACCAACTGACTTTTTAATCAGGCCATCAACCAGTTCATGCTACAAACAGATGATTTAGGGGTCCGTGTACTGATGTATTCACATTGTTTACGTCAAAACTGGATTTCCGATTCAGATCAGTTATACGCTATATTTCCAAAAGTATTCACTCACTTGCCTTGAATCACATATGAAGTAATTTATAGGGTTAAATAGGATGTCGGTCCACCCTTTGATAGAGAACAGAGAACAGCTTCAGCTCACATTTGTGAGTTCACACACTGTCTGTCTCTGCTGTAATTCTTCCCAAATATGTTAACGTTAAGGTCAGGACTTACAAGAAGATAGAGAAAAAGAGAGGTAGATTTTTACTTGACAGCTACAGGACATGAGCATTGTAGCATCTAGTAAAACAACATACTTCACTGAGATGTGGGGCATTGTGTGTGTGTGTCTCTCTATGTGAGTATATCTGTGTGTGTAGCAGTTAAGCTAGTTATACATGTAAAACATATTTTTTGAAAGTGAAAGAAACAGGGTAGATACTGTGCAGACGATTAGCATGCTATTATCAGACATATGTGTAATGCTGCAAAACAAGACCACATTCCTACTTCACAGACATACTTCACAGAGTCACAGTACAGATGACTAATTGAAGTCGAGCTGCGATTCTCATTGGGCATGTTGAATAATTCCACAGGTAAAGAACAATTTAATGAAGCGGTGTGTACATTAACATCAGTTATCACGTTGTCAGCGGTACAAAAAAGGGTAATTAGCATGAACACTGCACGTTCGTGAAAGTTCAGTAATAAAAATGAAATGTATGTCTGCCAGCAGACAGTGTTCGTGATTACACGCCGAATCCGAAATGCAAGACTAACCAACAGTGAAGGAATAATTTATGACATCGTGCAATTATTTATTGATTTCAAACTGTAATTAAAACAGAAGCGTGGCTGATTTGCAGTGCATGGCCTTTTAAGGAAGCATTGACGACTTTAAACAAACATTTTGTTATGCATCACATGACAGTAAACTATAAAGATTTAAAAGTAAAAATAATGACCAGGAATAATTTGCATACCTAGACTAAATACTTAGAGGCTTAGGCAAAATTGTGATCAAAACACTAGATGATGTAAATATTAAAGAAAATGACTTAGCATCAGTGTGGTACTATCTGATCATTTGCTTCAGTAAAAAGCAACTAATGCATTAAATCCCTAAAACAAACACAAACAGGGAAAAAAGTTTAACGCTGATTAATATTTGAGAGATGGGGATATTTGAATTTAAGGTCATGTACCAACCAAATATGTTGGGACAAAGTACAAATTGTAAATAAAAATGGAATAAAATAATGTGGAAGTTTTAAAATTCCATATTTTATTCAGAATAGAATATAGACGACATATCAAATGTTTAAACGAGAAAATTTTCATTTAAAGAGAAAAAATAGGTGATTTTACATTTCAGGACAATAACACAACTCATAGAAATAGGTATAAGGCCATGTTTACCACTGTTAGACATCCGCTTTTCTATTTACAGCAGTCTGTAAAATTTGGACAAGTTGAGGGATAGGAATGTAACCCATTCTTGTCTAATGCAGGATTCATGATGCTTAACTATTTTAGGTCTTTTTGTTGTATGTTGTTTTGTGATGTGCCAAATTTTTCTGAGGTGAAAAATCTGGACTAAAGACTGGCCAGTTCAGTACCCAGACCCTTCTTCTATGCAGCTATGATGCTGTAATTGATGCAGAATGTGATTTGGCATTGTCATGTTGGAAAACGCAAGGTCTTCCTTGAAGGAAATATTGGATGGGATCATATGTTGCTCTAAAACCTGGATATACCTTTCAGCACTGATTGTGTTCTTACAGACATGTAAGCTGCCCATGCCACACAGACTAATGCAACCCCATACCATCATAGATGCAGGCTTTAAACTGAGCGCTGATAACAAATTGGTTCATGCTTCTCCTCTTTATTCCGAATGACATGGCGTTCCTGAACTTCAAACTTTGAATTGTCTGACCACAGAACAATTTTCACTTTGCTACAGCCTATTTTAAATAAGCCTTGGCCCAAAGTGAATTGTGTTCACAGATAATGTTCTCTGGAAATATTCCTGAGCCTATTTTGTGATTTCCTATACAGAAGCATTCCTGTATGTGATGCAGTGCCGTCTAAGGGCCCGAAGATCACAGGCTCCCAGTATGGTTTTCTGTCCTTGACTCCTATGCACAGAGATTCTTTCAGATTCTCTGAATTGTTTGATTATATTATGCACTGTAGATAAAACTCTTTGCAATTTTACACTGTCTGCCTACTTTCTGATATTGCTCCACTTTTTGTCGAGAGCCGCTGCCACTCCAAGATGCTCTTTTTATACCCAGTCATATTAATGACCTATTGCCAATTGATCCTCCAACTGTTCCTATTTTTTTGTACCTTTAACTTTAACTTAACCTTTAACTTCAATTTTAATTTTATTACATAGATAATAACTTGAGGCTCCTGTTTGTTGCAGGTAAAACTAAAAACCTTGTTATATTTTATATTTATTTGCGTGCTTATCTGAGGTTTAATCATCAGGTTCATCCACAGAGCCTCTGAAGTAACCTCATTCCACACGCATCAGGCACTAATAACTGTTTGCTACATTGGTGTAGGCTGGAAATAGATGTGAGAGAGTACATGGTGCTATTTTTACTTGTCTAAACCACAGAGTGAAATGATGATCACAGAATGTTCCCAAATCTTAATTTAAATAAATAAATCATGAGCTGTAACTAGCATGAAAAGCATAAAAGCACATTAGTTATGAACAAATAGTTCAAAGGATACAGAAGTAACATGGCAATACATCAATCATGAATATAAAAATATCATTGATTATAAATATGAATTATTTGAAATAAAAAAAACTTGATTATCTTTTAAATTTTAATCATATAGGAAGAGAAATAATCATTTAAAATCTATAATTGTAAATACATGTATACAATTTCATTTGAAATATGAAAGTAAATGATTCAGTAAATCAGATTCAGAAATTTCAGTGACATTATATTTTTTGGTTGCAAATCTAATCATTGAAAATATAAAAAGTTTTGTACTAATGCAGAATAAAAAATAAACATATGCAAATCAATTTGTACAAAATATAGAATGTCTAATAAAAGTTTTTGACTAATTACATGCACTATATGTGAGAAAAATTTTAAACTGAGACCATATAAATTTTACATGACATTTCTATAAAGACAAACACTTTTTTTTAATTTTTGTTCCCAGGGTCAAACTGGATGCTCCATCTCCTAGCTCAATCTCATATTTGTGGCCTTGTTGTACTCCTCAGTAGCATCTTTATCAAGTTGCCAACCGGCCGAGTTAGACTTAGTGGGTCGTGACCCGAGAGAAAAACACAAAGAAATTTGGATCAGGAATGCAGCTCTCTTTCGGGTGTTTCCTCATTACTGGAATAAAGACTCTGGCTTTAGCCGAGACAAAAATGTCGATGTTTTTTTCTGTAGAAGTAAAAAAAATTAACTGTATAATGGAGGTTGCATGGTTTGAGGCGAGATTTTAATGAGGAAGTGTAAGAGAGAGAGAGAGAGAGAGAGAGTATGTGATGGACATAAAACAATAAGCACAATGGGAGCAAGTTATGAAATGTTTGTGTGAGAGACTATTATCTGTCAGTGTTGTTAACAATATTTAAAAACATATTATGCTTCTTTTGCTAGTTCTTTCTGAAATAAAACTCGACATTCATGACAAACTTTGGGCTCATTTAAAAAGAAATACAAATTAATTGGAAACACTTGGCTAAAAGTTGTTTGTCCAACTTTTTGTAAGTAAGTATTTGATTTATAAAGCACATTTAAAACCAAACTGCTGTACATGTACATTCAATTAAACACAATGAATATGGTCTAATGAATGGGGAGCCAGTGGCTCTTTTCCTAGTACCTGTAAACAGTGGTGCAGCTGCATTTTGTACTTGATCTAAAGGAGTGAACAACTTTATCCACCTTTAATGTGACCTATAACCAAAAAAAAACAAAAAACAAACTGAAACCTTTAAAACAGAAAAATATAAAATTTACAATAACCAGGTTGCATAAATATGCGCACCCTTAAACTAATACTTTGTTGCAGCACCTTTGGCTTTTATTACAGCACTCAGTCTTTTTGGGTAGGAGCCTATCAGCGTGGCACATCTTGATGGGGCAATATTTGCCCACTCTTCTTTGCAATACTGCTCCAAATTAGACAGAATGCAAGGGAATCTCCTGTGCACAGCCCTCTTCAGACTATCCCACAAATATTCCTCTTCATCTTCAGCTTTCTAACATAAGGCATAAGGTTTTGTGCCAACACTGACTGGTATTTGGAACTGTTCATAATTCCGTCCACCCTGACTAAGGCCCAAGTTCCAGCTGAAGAAAGACAACCCCAAATCATGATGCTGCCACCACCATCTTTTGGCGATGAGCAGTGTTGTTTTTGCGCCATGTTTTTTCCACTTCATGGTATATTTAATGAATTGGAAATTCTTTTGTAGCCTTCACCTGACTGAGATCCCTCTGATGCTCTGGCAGCGCTTTGCGGACCATGGCTTGTGCTGGATGATGTGGCTACAAAAATGTCAGGACAAAACTACTAAAACAGCTTAACTTTATTTGGGGTTGAACTTGGTGCAGTAATGAAATCTGTTACATTGTACCAAACTCTGTCACTGAACCAATCTGGTACTGTGATTTGTTCACTGCTTATTTGTATTATTGTATCTCATGCATTCCGGGTGTGTATTGCAATATAGAATAGTAGAAGTATAGAGGGCTTATCTGTCACTTAGACAGTATTTCAGTGAAACTTTGTTCACATTGCATATCAATGCTTGTACAGAACTTGGGGTCAGAGCACCGGGACAGTTGTAGTACAGTGCCCCCGGAGCAAAGTGGGTTATGGGCCTTGCTTATCCAGAACCTTACCCATTGAGCTACCACTTCCCAATAACTCTTGTAAATCTACGTAGCAACAGATATCTCTGTAGTGATTTTAGAAATCATCAATGATGGACTCTTTCGCTATATAATAGTGTAAGAGGAGGAAACCAAATCATTATCGTCACTGTATCGTTTCTTCATCTGTCCTCTTCACTATTTACATCCTATTCATCAGTGTTTCTCTCAAAGACTAAAGGGCATGGGCATAAATAAAGCTGAGCTGTCTGGCATGGCAGCGAGAAGTGCTGAGTCGTGTTCCACTTTGCAGTCTCTTGCCCTTGCCCCAGGTGTTTTAGGGCCTGTAATCAAGTGTCATAATGACTGTACACTTTAAAGTTTGACATTTCCAGTTCTGACATGTTCCTGATAATGGAACTGGATGTTTGATACCATGGCCATTTTTAATGATTTATTTTTTTACTTGTCCTCATTAAACAATTTATATTCAGTGCTGAAATGTTCACAATGACATTGCAGCATACTGACAGTCAATTTTATTTTCATACTCTACCTTAAACATTCATAATGCAACATGATGTTAGAGGTCTTTTTAGAAAAGACTAGAAAAATGTTTTCTGTATTTTCTTTAAGGTTTGTTCTCACTTTGGCCAAGGGATCAGTTCATATTATAAACACATTAGCTAACTGATGACATAGTACATCCTATAGTCTTCTTCTTCTTTCGGTCTCTCCCTTTTATCAGGGGTTGCCGCAGCGTGTCAACATTTTCCACCTCACTCTGTCCTCTGCATCTTCTGCTTTCACACAAACTACCTGCATGTCTACATTGACCACATCTATATATCTCCTCTTTGGTCTCCCTCTCTGTCTCCTGCCTGATAAAGGGAGAGACTAAAAGAAGGAAGTTGTTTACAACAGCTTGTTTGCAGTTTGTGATTGATGGTTTAACATCAATTATCCAAGATGATCATTGAGTTGCTCTTGTTCCTCGAACAATCATGTGCCCGGATCTATCAAGCTGATGCGGGAACAACAACTACCCTATCCATTCAGATTTGGCATCTGTCTATGTCAACTGCGACCATGTTTATTTATTTATTTATTGTTTAACATCATTCTCAGCACCAGTGTCTATTCTAATGACAGGAACATGGTTGTAGGAACTGTTGTAGGAAACCGGAGCACCCAGAGAAAACCCACGCGAACACGGGGAGAACATGAACTCCCAGGTTGCCCCATCCAGGCATGACGCCAGAGCACTATCCACTGTGCCGCTTCTGCAACCATGTAAAGAGTCATTCATGCATGCAGAGTACAGTCTGTGACTACCCAGTGTGAACTGGGAAAGAAACCTTTGATGCTCATGGTTAGAATTAGGTTTTAGGGTTAAGGTTATGGGTTTTAATTTTACTTTATATCATAACAAGATGCTAAATCTTATTGGATAAGATAGTTATTGGTACTGTATCAGTTTGATAGATGTAGTCAAGGGACAACACCAATCCAGGGAAATCAGTTCATGTAATGATCTAGGAAGTGAGAGGTTTGCATGATTATATTCTCTCTCAATTTTGTTTTAGAAATAATGAATGACTCTAATTTGGTACATCTGTTTAAAAGCTTCAACAGTCTAATCAGTCCTGCTCTTTACCCATTTTACCCTACTGAATTATATACAGTATGCTTGTCAGTTTACACCTGAGCATTCTTGCATTTATCTCCACTGGTCTAACTATTAGCCTGCATCTACTTCAGCTCATGTGCAAACTGAATTTAAATTCATAATGTTTTTCTACATCATACATAATATTAATATCTAAAATTAGCATGCATGTGTGTGTTTGTCTGTGTGTGTGATTGCCTTCCCATTAGCATGGCCATAAAAATCCTCTTCTGTATTAGAGATATGAGAAATCTGCTTGAGCATCGACTCCTGTACTAAACTGTGTGGAGCTTTAGAGAGGACCATATGCTGATTCTTACCCCTGGGATGTTCATACTTTGCTGCAGAAGTTAGCCTGTGGTGGATAAAGTAATCTTATCAGTGACATTCTAAACCAGGAATATAAGCCTAATCTTTTGAAATGTCAACTGGATAAAACACCTCCAATGACAGAATAGCTATAACATTCATTTTCTAATGTTTAACCCTTACTGATAAATCCCTGGATACAAACAAGCTTTTATGTTCATGAAGCTAATTACAATATGCTTATAGTTCCACATTCGACCACCAATTAACACACCTGGTCTTGACTTTCTTGCATGAAGGTCATAAAAGGAAACATTTCAGTGAAGCTGCTATGACATGACATGACATACTTAATCATTGGCTGGCAATGGTTGGCCGCATGGATGAGTCAGCTTTCTCTAATGCCGCCTGTCTCGTGTTGTTTGTAGTTGTGGATATTGTGCCTTATGGATCTTTTTCAGCATCGTCTCTCTGCCAAACCTGAGCTGTTCAACTGTAGTCTTTCCACCTTTGTCACACCTCCTTTGGTTCAACAAGTTTCTTACCATCCTTGTCCTTGATGGCTACAGTACGGGGCTGGAATGGTTTAGTGAGCTTCTTCACAATTTGGAATACAGGCCTGCAGTTACCTTTCTGTGCATTTTCTTCCAGCTCAACGCACAGTTAATTGAACTCAGCTTGCTGATCTCATCAGAGCTTCTTCTGTTCTTCAGCTTTTTCTTACTCAAGACATCCATCATTTGCTGCCACGCTTCATATTGTGTGTAAGTCTCCCCAGGGTTTCAGATCTGTTGAAAGCCTCCACTTGGCATTGCTATTTGAACTGGTCAGTTCCGAGCTTTTTCGAAGTCCAGTAGAATTGGTTTCTTCACTTGATCCTTTTGAATGTCATATTCATTGTTAGCATAACAAGATTATGATCTGAGTCACAGTCTGCACTGAGGCATGAGCATGCATAATTAATGGACTGTTTCCACTGCTTGTTGATCAGGATGTAGTCAACCCGTGCTTTGGGCTCCTGAATTGGAATCGTCCATGTGTATTTGTGCCGGTTGTGAAGGCTCAAATATGTGTTGATGACCAATACATTTTCAGTGCAGAAGTCAACAATGCTTTAACCCTAAAATATTTTGGCACCAGAGCCAAGGACTTCACTTTCTTCTGAACTTTCCCAGGTTCTTGCATTGAAATCACCTGTTATCAAATGTAGGTTAATTGGGAGTCTTTGCCAGCACATGTTAAAAATATTTATATATCTGCTCAAACTCTTCATCTTGTTTAAAGCAGTTGGTGCATATGACTGAATAAAACTCATCTCAGTCATAATGATTATGATTATCCAGTAATACACTTCTCAATATTCACCCTGCTCTCACAGTTTGTACCTTAGAACTTTTTATTTTGGGCGACATCCAATCCATTTCTTATGTTTTGTACTCGTTAGTGCATTGAGAAATAAATAGACTGACAGTGCACCTCAATCTCTGGTCAGCTCTCAAGGTTGTGCTAGGCTAAGCCCAGCATACATATCCTGGAGCCCACCTTTCCTGTCTCCATACGTGAGGATCACTCTTTGTCTATAACATCCTCTTCTATCATACCGTCAAGGGTGACCCTACTAGGAGCATAGCTCCATACGAACTCGCTCTCAGACGCATAGGAACACGCTTCAATTCAAGCATCAATTCAATTCAGTTTTTTAATAGCATTTTTTTACCAGTAGAACATTTCCACAAAGAAGATTTACAGAAATTAATACAGGATATAATCATATATAAGGTTAATTTGTATCCCTAATGATCAAGCCAGATGGTAATAGTGGCAAGGAAAAACTCCCTGAGAACCCAGGAGAAAGAGGCTGCTACTACTGTACATACAGTATGTTCTTATTTCAAAGATCCTTACAAGTATGGGTCCATAAATTAAAAGTTATGATGATTCAAGTAATGATGACAATGCAATGCTTTTCTACAAGCACCCAGGGTCATCATGTCCATTTCACTATGTTTTATCTTGTAATGTGTGTGTTTAACTTATTATGTTGAGCATTAAAGTATTCCTGCATTGTCTGCTGCAAATCCCCCTCTTAGTTTCAGAGTGTAAATTTAGACAAGAGGTTATTCTATTTCTCTCTCTCTCTTTCTCTCTTTCTCTGTGTCACTATCTCTCTCACTTTTTTTGGTAGCTAGGCAACCCAGTCCAGGCTATTGTGTAAGTGCTCCAGCAGCCTATATCGCTCTTGTGTTTATGTCTGAAGACAAGACAGAATTCTATACAAGCTTTAGTATGGAATAATATCTAGTACATGCAATTAAATGAATTACAAAGCAGTAATAATCACATATAAAAATGTTGTTCTGTTTTGATGCTTCAAGCATAACATACAGGATGGGTGACCCAGAAACTGTTATATTTACCTCTCCAGACTTTGTAGTTTTGCTGATTGTAGCAGCATTAATGGATGAGTAGATGACCTGTGGCAGTCTGTCAATGAAGAGACAACACACATGACATGATCAGTTGAACAGCCCATGTCAGATACTATTAAGGACAAAGGGAAGAGTGTGACAGTGTGAGAGTGAGAGAGAGTGAGAGAGAGAGAGAGAAAAGAGGGCAGGTAGATCTGCTTTAATGTTTCTCAGTAGTAAAGATTAGAGAGACAATAGAAGAATTTAAAACACATACCTGTATAAGTGGGGTTGTAATAAAGTATTTACTATTATCCCCAAAAGGGACAACTCTACAGATATCCCAAAGAAAACATGTATATACTGTAGAAAACTGAAATGCATTGGTAAGTTAATTAAAGCACCCATTCTGTCCACCAAATTAATTTAAGATTACAAATATGCACTGCTCATGTAAACACAGTATTATTTTATGTAATTAATTAATGTAATTAAATGTTAATTTATGTTAATTGTTATTAATTTATGTAAATTGTTATTCATTTATGTTAATTGTTATTAATTTAAAAACACATCTGCTGTATATAATTTCACTTAACAGCTTCTTTAAATAAAACCTTTATTTGAAAGTGTCTAAGGACGATAAATGACTATATGTAAGCTCAGATATTTGAGTTCATTTTAAATTAAGTGATATACAGAGGTTAGACAATGAAACTGAATCATTTTAGTGTGGGAGGTTTCATGGCTAAATTGGACAAGCCTGGTGGCCAATCTTCATTAATTGCACATTGCACCA
>JAOUQV010319674.1:0-12389 GCA_028565295.1 Aspidoras spilotus
AGTGGTCAGAGGGATTTTAAGCCATTCTTCTTGCAGGATAGTGGCCAGGTCACTACGTGATGCTGCTGGAGGAAAACATTAAAAACTCCCACACTAAAATGACAGGTGTTTCAGTTTCATTGTCTAATCCCTAAAAGAAAGGGAGTAAAGAGACAGAAAAGGACAGTGAAGTGCAGATTAGAAAGGACGCATTGTGACATTATTTATTTTTGTTTTGAATTAGTTTTTACTTTTCGTAACATTTTCTTTTCTCTATTTTCTTCAAATGATTTCTTAACCTGAGTCTATTTTTATCAAGTTCATAAATGTTTGAATTGCATTTCATCTAGAAATGTTTCATCTAGAAAATTAATTTATTAAAGCTGTTTATCTGTTTGCAAAACACTGATGTCTGAAGTATCAGAGAAATTTTCATCTAGTAGTTCGTATTCTTGTTCTATTTTTTAGTGAGCTTCTAGCAATGTCTGACACTCCTGTACCATCTAACCCATGTTTGATCTTCCTGTGCTTACTGGTTCACTTACTTTGTCCAACTCCCTTGTGATGTTCAACCCCTCCATGCTAACTGAGTTTTCAGTGTCCATTAACCCCTCCATAATATCTGCTTCAATCACTGTACCTCCTACTTCCCCACCAGTCTGAGGTCCTTCAGTCCTCTCTAGCACATTATTTTCTACAGAAACCTGTTTTTTGAATAACTGTTTTGTTTATTTTCTGATTTTCTTTTGTTTGCTGTTTCCTTTCCTTTATGCTCCCTAGTAACCCCTGTTTGATCCCCCACAGAGAATGGTACAGTATCCTGACCCCTCTGTACTGTTGTTACATTTTAGCTTCTGTCTCCTCTCTGACCCAGCTTTCTCACCATTGTGTCCTCTATGCGGGCGTTTAAATATTTTATGTCCAATGTCCCCGCATTCAAAACATGTCGTGCTCCCGGTGCTGCTGTACAGCCTAAAAGATCTCTCCTCATGATTCACCCTAATAGCGATGTTTAACTCCTAAAGTAAAAGACGTTCTTCAGCGCGAGGTTTTTACAGTTTAAAGGGACTAGCCTTATATTGCTAACTATTTTATGTCCTTATTATTAATAAATGGTGGTACATTAGACACTGTGACTTTTGTTGTTGTAGCACCAGGCGAAGTGACTAGATAAAGTTTATTACTAACCCTTATACCATTCTCAGTAAGCCGGTGCACTAGTTCCCTTTCATTAACAAATATCAAAACCGCTAGCAACACCTGCTTTACTGCAACCTTGAGACTAACCTTTGTATTTTCAATATAAATAAATATAAAGTCTACTGTCTGTAGAGCGGAAAACAAACAAACAGTTAGAGGAAAAAAAAGGTTTTTTAGTTTAAAAAAATGTGGGAGATCCAGAGCAGAGAGGAATCCTGACTTGGTACAGAGTCACAACCTAGCTATACAGACGGGCCTCTACTGGCTGACCCAAGAGTGTCAGGTGTGTGTAAATTTATAAATTTAGATCAACTAAACAAATTAAAAATACTCCTGGGTGAAGGAGACAGTGCCCCTCGTTCATAAATATGTAATAGTCTGTCATCACCTGAGAGACAATGGGTAACATCATATAAAACACACACACACAATTACACTTACACACGCACACAAATACACAAACCTAATCTCCGCAAATCACAGTTCAAATCGAATTATATTTAGTAGCTAAATATTTAAAAAATAATAATTAAATTTAAAATAATTATAGTTATAAAAAATATATTTTGATTTATTAAGATTTATTTATGTATTAATTATCATTTTATTTATTTATTATTTTTATTTATTATTATTATTTTTATTATTATTATCATCATCATTACATCATCATTACAAATACTTGTGGTGTTTTTTGTGGTCTTATGTTTTTATCTTATTGCTAATAAATGTTTTTATCTTATTGTAATATAAATTTTTCCTCAATATTACTGTTATTGATTTCTTATTCAAAATGCTTTGGCAACACTGTAATTTACAGTCAAGCTATTAAAGCTACTTAGAGAGAAAGACACAGGGAACAAAAAGAGACAGAGAGAGAGAAAGAGAAATAAGGGTGAGGAAGTTGAGTTTTTGTCATTTCATATTCCACATATTCCTCAATAAAATATTACTGATATCATGCTATTTGAACTTTTAATTGACCTTTTATACATTTTGCAAAATTGCTTTTTATCAATTACTACCTCAAGCTTTCATAAGTGGCTCAAAAATGACCCGCATTAATTTTCTATGGTATTTCATGTTTCTTATCTACTGTGACTGTGACTGATGATATAAAAGAGTGAAAAATTATGACAAGGATGAATTTCTTAGCCTTACTGGTCTTCTAACCCTTTTTGCAGGAAGTGAGAAAAACTGGAATGTATCAGTCCCGAAGCTATTTGGGAGTCCTTTTGGATTGCTTTGCATAAGTAGACAACCAGGGGAAGAAGTTCAGAAGAATAATGGGGAAATGTTCAGTATAAATAGAGCAGAGACACACATACAGGTTACAAATTTTTTTAACAATGGCACAGAAAACTTAAACTGTGTTGGAAGTTTTGGAAACCATGTCCCGTGACTGCTATCAAGGCATTATGCGTGGTTTACACTTGACATAAAGGACACTCGACTAGAACGTGTCAAGACTGACAGACTTGCTGCAATCTCCACCATATGGCCACCCAAACTCAACCTACATTCAGGAATGCGGTTCCACCAGGTACATTTACAAATCTTTCAGCGTATTATACATATAATCAAATACAGTGTGTATATATATATATATATAATATGTATATATAATACATATATATATATAGATATATATATATATATATATTAAAATATATTAATTTTATTATACTATAATATACTTTAATATACTAAAAGCACAAAGTTCAAATCAACATGAAATTAATAGAGAAATTATTCATTATAACTATTTATTAATAGGCCTATTTATATTTTTATATATTCAGTATCGAGTAGGACTGAGATTAATTAGCTATCTCTCTAAGTGATTCAAGCAGGTTCATTCACACATCCCAAAACTTGATTTGCATGTCTATAGGCAATTTATTCCCTCGCAGCAGGGTTGAAAGGGATCAGCTTTTATAATTTTTTTAGTGCTTTAGATTAGTGCTAAGATTTAGCTTAGTTAGATAGTAGCAATGTGTTAACCTTTAGAAAAGGATAGGTTTCATCTTTAATTTATTCTTTTTTTGTTTTTGCTTTGTATATAACAACACATTTTTGGACCGCCTAAGAAATCAAACCAATTGGTCTATTAAGGCCACACCCAAAGTCATGTAGACCACGCTCACAGGCGATAAATAGTCCATTCAGAGGGGCAGACATGGAAGCAGCTGGAAAAAAAGAGGTGAAAAAAAAAAAGAATTTCAGACACTCTTTAAGAGAGCTCAAACTTCATAGTACATGCACTAAACACTGAGCGATGTAACATGTCCACAGGGAGAGAAATTAATTCCCGCCATCGAGCCAAAAGCTGTATGCTGCTTGAAGTCTGTGGGTATGAAAAAGTGGGCAAAATATTATTATCTTTCTGTGCATTAAACAATCTTTTATTATATTGAATAATTTGTGTATTTCTTTTATAATCCAAAATTACCACATTATCTAGAAAATCCTCCTGTCTGAACTTTCTCTGTCCTACTGGAGCAACCTGTGCTTAGCCACACACACTTGCGCACAAACACCCCCCCCCCCCACACACACACAAAGCTAAGGTCAAATTAAATCATCTGGCTTACCTGTTCTGCTATAACTTTTAATTGTATGTTCATTCCTAATTCCCAAATTTCAGTAAATACACTCTTTGATCCTTCTGCCTGGACTACAATCGTGTAAGTCTCTGCCTTTAGTTAATGAGTTCTGATTGGTTTGAATAAGCATTCCTAAATAATAAAGCCAACTTGGGTCCAAATAGAAAAATAGAGAAAAAACTGTGGGTGGTGCCCCGAGTAAATATTCATACATAACATGTTAAATATTAATGATTTGCTAAGTTCCCCTACAAATAACACTTCTCTCATTTTATAAATATAATTATTTTTATGGTGCCCACGCGTACAAGGAATAATCCAATCAATTGTTGCACCTAGCATCCCTTGTTTAAACCTGATCCACTCAAGGAAGCTTTCTCATTTAATTAAAATGATACCATTGCTTATCAAAACACAATTAAGTAAACAATTCATTAGTAATATGCAAGCAATTCTTATTTGTTTTAAATAAGAATTTTTATATTTTCTTTTTTTCTCAAAGTGTATACTTTGAGAGCAAATAAAAATGTTTTAAACCCCTACCCAAACTGTATATTTTGTTTTATAAAACAAACACACAAGTAGACACCTTAAATAAACGGAAATCACCTCTAAGGCTGGTTCCGTCGCCTGTGTTACTATGGGAGAACAGTATGAAGAAGTCAAAACAGTTTTAAGCTAACTCAATAAAGAGATGTTACGGAATTATATGCTCACTATTCATAGCACCTGTCCCTCCAAGATAAAGTCAGCGATGGGTGAGTGGACAGAACTCTACATAACCAAAGGTCTCAATGGAAAGGAATTGACAGGTAAATGGCTGTGGTGTTGTTGGTTCCGCTCAAAAGACAATCCAGAAAGCTGGAAGCTTTACAAAAAAATTGTGCGCTGCTTAAGAAACAAGAAGAAAGCCAGGAATCAGAAATCAAAACTCTTAATCGGACAATTGAACAGTGTAAAATAAACTCAGAGGTAACTGTAGCTTAAAGATTTTAACTAGCCTAGTAGCTAGAATCAATTAAAGGTAGAAAAGATGAAGTGGAGAAAGTGACCAAACTCCTAGATCGGGCCCAATCCAAGATGGGCCAGATGAATGAAGGTCAGGATGCAACCAACAAAAAGTAAAAGAACTCAAGAAAGAATTAGCAATGACTCAGCAGCAACTCCTGGTGGCAAGGTGTAAATTGATTGATGTCAAAATAAAACATTGTGAAATAAAAGTCAGCATAACCATAAAGAGAGGAATCTGACAGAGACTCAACAAGAACTAACAAGTTCTCCTGGTCCAAACCCCTCTCAACCACTGGGCAGGGCAAAGTCACCTGCCAAATAAACAATAGGACATTTATCCCTCAAGTTCATGGAAAGAGCGTGGGAACGCACACATATTTCCTTCTCGGGACCTGAACGACCATCTCATATCCGCAACACGCGTCATTATTATGAATTAGCTAGACAGCCATCCTCCATAAAGAGAGGACCTAGTTCAATTATGAGGCATAAAAAATTGCTTGCAACATCGCTCAATTTGATCCCAAGGACATTGATTACTATCTGAGAAACTTTCCAGATGCTACCACAGAGGATAGAATTTATCTTATAAAAGGTACATCTAGCCAGTCATTAACTTTATCAGCAGACAAACAAGGGAAGTTTGTAACAACTAACATATTCCCAGTCGTGCTTTAACCCATCAGGCTATATAGACCCCCGGTAAGGATGGTTCCGCAAAGTGTAGTGTTAGTGGTCCATTTAGACCCCAAAAAAGAAATGCCCCTGCGAAGAACCTCTGGTCAGTTTCTCTGACCACCTTAAGTTTATCAAAAAAGTGAACGTGAAAGTTATACATTTTGCCACTATGTTTGCACACAGCGGAATTGGTCTTCTGCATGTACCATCTGTGCAGTGAAACACACAAATACACACACACAGGTGAAGTGAGAACACGTGCCCGGAGCAGTGAGCAGCCACCACAGCGCCCGGGGAGCAACTGGGGGTTAGGTGCCTTGCCCAAAGGCACTTCAGCCATGACCTGTCGCTATTTGGAATCGAACCAGGGACCTTCCAAAAATTTTATATTCAGGCTATTGGGTCATACACCCAATTCATATCTCACCACTAGCGACAATTCCACTGCTCCTATGTAAAGAGCTCTTTAAATGGTTCAAACCGCTAATTGTTTTTCAAAAATTAAATATTTGGGCACAGGTGCGTAAGCCACTGCCTCTTTGCAAAATGTTAAAAATGGATCATGAATGCAAATTCTCCAGGCTACCGTACCCGCTAAGACTAAGAAAGTGTCAGTCCAGCTCAACATCCGGGCATGTCA
This sequence comes from Aspidoras spilotus, assembly GCA_028565295.1. Taxonomy (NCBI): domain Eukaryota; kingdom Metazoa; phylum Chordata; class Actinopteri; order Siluriformes; family Callichthyidae; genus Aspidoras; species Aspidoras spilotus. Next base: position 6,115 of record JAOUQV010319674.1, read on the forward strand.
ACATCTGAACCATGCCTGGGTTGTCTTCGAGCCCTTGCCCACGTTCTTTAAAACTAATGAAGATTTCCATACCCATGTCGAGTCTTTAGGCTATCTCATCAGCACCTGGTTCAATGATTTCAAACTCAGGGTTCCCGTAATCGGTCCCATACTCAAGCCTCTACTAGACCAACTCAAAGACATATCAGTATACACTAGGCCACACGGGTCTGTCATTGTTTAATCCACATTGATGGAGGATGAATCCGTCTGGAGAGTAGACCTAACTGATGAAAGCCACATGACTGTCAACCGCTTCAGTCATGTCCATCTTTAATAACCTTAAAACAAATCTGCAATTGTCCAGAGAAATTAGTTCAGGGGGGTACAAGTTGTGACTAAGGTAACTGAGAGCTCATACTCTGAAATCAAAAATCAAATCAAACAGGTCCTGAATGAAGCTGACACTCTAAAAAATGTTGGATGAACGTGACAAAAGAATATCAAACATAGCTAGACATGACTACTGCATATGTTGATGGGTGCTCATTCCACCATGAATAAAACCCAACTCTGGGCAGGAGTGGGGGTAACATGGGTCAATCACACCTCTTACAAACCCCAGATGTTCCAACAGTCCACAGTTATCTCAGTATTTTGAGATTGCAGCTATTTTGATCACCATCCAAAGACCTAGTAATTTGTACCAATTCAAACTATGCTCAACTAAATTTTTCCTGCCATATGATGCTATGGAAAAGCATGGTTTCATAATGGCAAGTAAATAGCCAGTGAAACATAAAGAGCTGTTCATAGCATGCGAATACCTGATAGACACACAGGACATACATGTCTAACTTGAAAAAATTCAAAATTAAACTAAATCCAAAGAGGTATGTAGAAAGCAACAACTACCATCACCTCTCCTTTTTACTCTTCTTATTCTCTTTTCTTTACTGTCAAACCCTTGGTGATCCAGATCAGCCTATAGTACCTCCCTGGCCCATTTCTGACACAGCCCTTGCTGATAGTATTAGTTTAGCCTATATACTTACTGGTGCTGTCACCTTTTTCTATTTCCACATGGTAAAGTGTATTCAGAATAAGAAAACAGATAAAGACAAGCATTATGAGAATGCCAATCCTGCAGTCCCCGTCCTAATAAAGCCTTAAGAATAAGCTTGCTTCTGACAGCTCTTCCCAGTTAGTTATACGACCCTCTATGGATCTATTATAGTTAGAAAATCCTCTTGTCTGAACTTTCTCTGTCCTACTGACACAACCTGTGCTTAGCCGCACACACAGACTTGCACACATACACCCACACCCTCACACATGCACACACACAAAGCTAAGATCAAATTAAATCATCTAGATTACCTGTTCTGCTATAAATAATTTCCACATTTCAATAAATCCACTCTTTGATCCTTCAGTGTGGACTCCTTTGGCGTAAGTCTCTGCCTTTAGTTAATGAGTTCTGATTGGTTTGAATAAGCATTCCTAAATAATAACATTTCTCTGGTGCTACGGCCGAGAAATAGAAAATAAGATCCTTGGTGCCCTATTAAATATTCATACATAACATGTTGATTATTAATGCTCCCCTACACGTGAGCCCACAACTCCCAATCCTTGGGCCAGTGTTGGCAGAACATCCTTAGAAATTTTACCAGTTCTTGATTGTCTCTCTCTGCTTGACCATTGGCTTAGGGATGATATCTGAATGTGAGACTGACTGTGATTCCCAGCTTGCATATAAAATGGGTCCAGACTCTGCAGGTGAATTTGACGCCGCAATCACTTACCAAAATATGTGAAGCCTTTTTGGAAAATTAATTTGGCGGTTTCCACAGCTGTGAAGAGACCATTAAGAAGAAATAACCAGACTGACTTAGAGAACCAATCTACTGTGACCAATATCATGTTGGCAAGGATTCAATCTCTTGGCAGCTTTCAGGTGCTCAAGATTTTATGATCTGTGAAAATTATAAAGAGATGGACAGCTCCCTTTAACCAGTGCCTCCGTTCCTCCAGGGCTAATTTAACAGCTAGGAGCTCCACATCATATGTATGTATGTCTTAGGTATGGACAATTTTTTGAGAATAGAATGGTTCACCCTGGCACTAAGAGAGGACAGATGCATCCACTTCAACACAGAAAGGTAGTTCTGGATTAGCTGTTTGAGGATTGGGGCCATGGTGAAAGCACGCTTTAGGGCACTGAAGGCTTGACCAGCTCCTTTTAACAAATTGGTGACTGGAGTAACTATAGTGCAAAAGTTTTTCATGAACCACCGGTAGAATTTGGAGAACTATAGGAAGCATTTGAGATCTTTTACAGTTTTGGGTTGTTTCCAGTTCTCCACTGCCTCCACCTTGCTCTGGTCCATAGCTACTCCTTCTGCTCCAATCTGGTAACCCAAGAAATCAATTTCCTGCTGTTGAAATATACATTTCTCACCTTTTACATAGAGCAGATGCTTAATTACTCTTTGTAACAACAAACGTACATGACAAATATGACTCTTAGGATCAGGAGAGTAAACCCGAATGTCATGAATGTACACAATGACCAATTTGCCCATCATGTCCTGCAGAACCTCATTGATCAGATGCTGAAAAAAGCCTGAGCATTACTCATAGTGACCAGAGGTGGTGCTAAAAGCCATCTTCCATTCATCTTCCTTTCTTATTCAGACCAGGTTGTAACCACTTCAAATATCTAATTTTGTGTAGATGGTGGCCTTGTAGATGTGTAGATAGTGACAGGGCTGATGGGATATGTGACAATAGATAGAGATATTTTACAGTCACCTTGTTAAGTCCCTAGTAATCGATAAATGGCTTGATTCCACATTTTTTTCTCTACAAAAAAGAACCCAGTGGACCCAGGTGACATGGAGTGACGGTTGTATTTGCTGCTAGAGCCTCTTGGATGTAGTACTCAATAGCTTTTTTCTTAGGCAATGAGAGAGCATACATTTTATTCCTGGGCAGGATGCATCCAGGTAGGAGGTCAACCTTACAATCGAAATCTTTATGTGGAGCGAGTCCTTCTGCCTTCTTCTTACCGAATACTACTTGGAGATCTTCATAGCATTTAGGAATAGTGACGGATGCTTGGAATGGTGGATTTTTTATGGTGGTTGATCTTAGGCTTAGGGGGCAAGATTGTAAGCAATTTTTTGTAAGCAAAACATTTTTTGTACCAGGCCTGTATCTCCCATTGCTGCCTCATGATCAGTGGGTCATAATGACTCATCCATGGTAGGCCAGGCAAGATGGGATACTGGGGGGAATCAGTGATCAGGTACATGATCTCCTCTTAATAGAGAACCCCCATAGTCATCCTCAAAGGAGAGGTTTGTAATGCTGCATTCTCCAATGTGACTTCCATCCATTACCCTTCTTTGGAGCTTATGCTGGTGCTCCACATTCGGTATGTCCAGAGCTTTAATGGTGGAGCGGTCCATAAAGCTCCCTGCAGCACCCAAACCTATAAGGGCAGGAAGAAAAGCAGTCCGATTACCAAAGCGGATATGCACTGTAATAATTAGTTCAGAAACAGCACTAAATTGATTGCTTCTCACTCCGTTAGCTGATGTGACCTGTTGCAGGGGGTAAAATGCCTTGCCACTGTGCAAACTGATAATAAATGCCACTTTTTGCTCCTTTAGTATGATTACTTGAAATAAAAACATCACATTGGATGAGAAAACCTTTACATAGTTCAGGCTTACTGCTGTAGCGCTCTGGAAGAGAAACAGGAATATTAGCTTCCTGTGCAGCACGTGCAATCCCCTGCTGCATGCAAACCTCCATTTCATGCAAAGCACGCCACAACTCCTCCAATTGCTGTGCACTTAATAATAATGCTTGTTGGATTTGCGTCTTGTAGGCTGCCTCCATGGCAGGCAGGTCAACCTGTAATGACCCCCGCACACACTGAAGTGGAGACAAATGCCTTTTTATTTTGCACACACAAAAAATAAGGACAGCACATAGTATTGGGAATAAACCCAACAGAATTGGGAAAAACTATTTAAAAAAAAGCTGGCAGACTGCAACAATCAGAAGATACATAAGGTAAACAACACTCTGGCTCATTTCACTGAAAAACATGAACAAATAAAGTATCAACACAAGCAATAAACAAATAGTCAATAACACAAATTTAAACAAATATACAAAACTACATAAACTAGAGTACTGTAAAAAGATAAAAACTAGAGTATGTGAACCATGTGTGAAGATGTGTGTTGACCCACAGAGTACTCTAACCAGAATGCTGTTTAAATATCTTTTCAGGAGAGCCGATTGCTGCTCTTCTGATGAGTCTCAGCTGTGCCTGACTAGAATGATTGTGTCTGTGAATTAATTAATTTGGGGCAAAAGCAGGGCAGATTCATGACACTAACAAAATGACAAAATATACTTAAATTCAACTTGATTTATATAGCGCTTGTTACAAATAGAGCATTGTCTCAAAGCACATTTACAGCAAAGAAATACAAGATATAATCATGAAGTTTACACAGGTTACACTTTATCACTTTTTATCCCTAACGATCAAGCCAGATGGTGACCGTGGCAAGGAAAATCTGCCTCAATTGATAAAACCTTGATAGTAACCAGTCTCAGAGGTTAATCCCATCCTCATTTGAGTGATAACAGACTAAACAGTCTGTAAAAAGAGTCTCTAAAAATGTACAGTATGTGAAGTGGTGAGAATATGCACATCCACTGGACAATCCCAGAAGTCTTGGCCACTCTGTCAAAATGTATACAAAAACTATAAACAGTTAACTCAGTAAAGGACAGCTCAGTAAAAGGTGTAGTGACAATGAAACTTTGTGCCATTAAACCAAAGATAGAACAGCATCAACAAAGGACAGGTGTAGTTAAGCCATAATGTGTGTTACCTTCTGGATCCCAATTTGAGCTTTGCTGCTATAGCTAGTCTTGTCGGAGTTTGTAATATAACACACACCACATTTCTAAAACTACAATATTACAGTGATCTTGCAAAATATTTTTTTTTCTGCAAAGGTACACATGCAAATATTGAGAGTGTACTAATACTGGCCTTGTCTTCAACACCTGATTGTGGGAGCTCAGATCATGTGGAATGACTGGTTCTACTGGAAACATCCTATGGACTTACACACTCTCACCACTACACACACATTTACAGACTCTTTTTACAGACTGTTTAATAATGTATCACCCTAATAAAGATAGGATTCACTTTAGAGTCTGGTTCATTTCTAGATTTCTTCCTCTTATCATCTCAGTGAGTTTACTGTTAGAGATAAAAGTAACTTATATACATTTAATGAATCTATCCTTCAATTAATGTTTATAGAGCTGCATTGCAACTATGTATCAATGTAAAAAAGAGCACTATAGAAATAATACTGAATTGAATTTACCTAACATAATCAATACTATATCTAAGATGAGGTGTGTTCATTAACTGAGCTGACTGGCACCACCATGCTAGCCTCTACGCCCATAATGAGTTGCACCACTATCCCCAGTGCCAGTGCTTTGAACAGCAACATCTGTGAAATCTAATGGCAGTGACACTGCAAATATTGCTCAGGTTAAAATAGCCTGCGTGTGTTTTTGGAGTGGCCACACCCCGGAAGACATGTGGCGCATACCCTTGTACACACACACAGTCACCCGGACAGAGACACAGTCAGACATGGCAAAACAACGGCCCGTGCAATCAGGGATAAGATTTTAATCCCTGTCACGCCGCTACCATAAAATAGCGGAAGCGCCATTATACTCCGTTAACCACTGAAAGCATCTTCCTGGAATGCTAAAGCATTATTTAGTTATTAGATATTAGTTAATAGTTATTTCCACTGTCCCCAGAAAAGGTTCGAGGAAAACCATAACCAAAACCATATTTAACTGTAATTGAAATAAGTGAACAGTCTTGTATTGATATGTTTTCAATAGGAAGTCTCAGAAGAAGACAAATTTAATCTTATTTAAGATGCAGTAACAGCAGATGGGTACAGTATATGTAAATCCTATTCAGGAAAAAAGCATTGAAACTCCAAAATTATTAAAGTATCATGATGTGAAAGAACCACACACAGATGCATAAAAAGTCTTGGTAAAGTGTACATTGCAAATATTTTTATTGCCTGATTATTATAAACATACTGTATATTAGTGAACCACAGATATTGATTTAAACAAACCAGCCATTAGAGTGCACAAGCCAGTGTATTTCTAGTGCCGGTCCCAAGCCCGGATAAATGGTGAGGGTTGCG